>JAPDDL010001627.1:0-11824 GCA_027422435.1 Schizopygopsis pylzovi
TATCTCACAAAGCTGGCTTTTTTCTACGAATTCTGAATAGCAATATATGGATATATATATAGTATCTCACAGAAGTGAGTACACCCCTCACATTTTTGTGAAAATGTCCAAATTGGGCACAAAGTGTCAATATTTTGTGTGGCCACCATTATTTTCCAGCACTGCCTTAACTCTCTTGGGCATGGAGTTCACCAGAGCTTCACAGATTGGAGTCCTCTTCCACTCCTCCATCACGGAGCTGGTGGATGTTAGAGACCTTGCGCTCCTTCACCTTCCATTTGAGGATGCCCCACAGATGCTCAAAAGGGTTTAGGTCTGGAGATATGCTTGACCAGTCCATCACCTTTACCCTCAGCTTCTTTAGCAAGGCAGTGGTCGTTATCATGTTGGAATACTGCCCTGCGGCCCAGTCTCCGAAGGGAGGGGATTCTGCTCTGCTTCAGTATGTCACAGTACGTGTTGGCATTCATGGTTCCCTCAATGAACTGTAGCTCCCCAGTGCCGGCACCCCCAGACCATGACACCCCCACCACCATGCTTGACTGTAGGCAAGACACACTTGTCTTTGTTCTCCTCACCTGGTTGCTGCCACACATGCTTGACACCATCTGAACCAAATAAGTTTATCTTGGTCTCATCAGACTTAATCCATGTCCTTAGTCTGCTTGTCTTCAGCAAACTATTCGAGGGCTTTCTTGTGCATCGTCTTTAGAAGAGGCTTTCATCTGGGACGACAGCCATGCAGGCCAATTTGATCTAGTGTATGGTCTGAGCATTGACAGGCTGACCCCCCCCTCCCTTCAACCTCTGCAGCAATGCTGGCAGCACTCATACATCTATTTCCCAAACACAACCTCTGGATATGACGCTGAGCACGTGCACTCAACTTCTTTGGTCGACCATGGCGAGGCCTGTTCTGAATGTTCTGAATGGAACCTGTCCTGTTAAACCGCTGTATGGTCTTGGCCACCATGCTGCAGTTCAGTTTCAGGGTCTTGGCAATCTTCTTATAGCCTACGCCATCTTTATGTAGAGCAACAATAATTTTCTCAGATCCTCAGAGAGTTGTTTGCCATGAGGTGCCATGTTGAACTTCCAGTGACCAGTATGAGAGAGTGTAGTAGCCCTTTATTAGGGATGAGCGAGTACAGCATTATCTGTATCTGTATCTGTATCTGTTAACCATATGAATTATCTGTATCTGTATCTGTACTCGGACTGGGCGGGGCCTAACCCGGAAGTGGGCGGGATTTAACCTGGAAGTGGGTCGGGTTGTCTTGAAATAGGCGGGGCTTTAACCGGTATGTTATTTTAAGCATGCAATTGATATGGGTTGATCAGAAATTGTTATATTTATTGCTGATTAGAAAACTATTTACATGACAGCATCAGCATTAAGCTTCAGATCAATGGTTTTGATCACGATAACAAACGAACTATATACAGAACAAGTTTTGCAACAATGAATACAACACATGCGGTTGCAATTATGAAGTAAAATGTAATGAACAAGAGTTTTCATCTCAACATAACTTTCTTTTTTTAACTTTTAATTTTTTTATGATCAGTGTGAATATTTTTTTTTGGGTTCTTTTATTTTTATTTTTTTTGACCAGGTATGTGTGTGTGTGTGTGTGTAGCTAATTAATTTGTAATATAGTTTTATACCACTACTTTTTTTTTTTTTATGAAATACAGCAAGAAAGTGTCAGACAAAGTGTCAGGTTTAAAAGGTTTAAAAAAGAAAAAAAATCTCTGACAGGCAGAGACGCGAGTCGCATTCTACCAAGCACCACGTCTGAACAAACTCCACGTTTACCAAAACTCTACTGGTTAATAAGTAAGTACTACAAACCAAAGTAAAAAACAAACCTGAAGCTGAAGAAACCCTAAACGTTAACGGAAAAAACCCGCGAACCTGAGTGACTGAGGGAGAGACAGAGAGAGAGAGCGCGCTGTTCTCTTCTCAGTGTTCTGTGTGTGAGTGAGCAGAGCGGGACACAGCAACACAATAGGGGTCGTTCACATATCGCGCCTAAAAACGCATGGAAAACGCTAGGCGCGCTGCTTTCTCCTTTTTTCCAAAGCGCTCGGGCGGTTGCGCTCCGGAGGCGTTTGTCGTTGCTAAGCAACCATCAGCTGCGCTCTCCATTACACCTACGGCATTCAAAAGTTGAGATGTTTTTATCTCGATGCGGCGCGGACGCGCCTGGAAAAAACGAGCGCGTCGCACCGCGACCGCGTCGCTTCCATTATGAGCGCGCATACCGCGCTTCTACATTTGAAATAACGAACTTGAGCGCGCAAAAGACGCGATATGTGAACGGGCCCTAAATCTGTATGTGTGTAGGAGAGGGGCGCTGTGACTAGCCTATCACAGAACGCAGACACAGTCAGCTACCCAATGATAATTTTTATTCAATCCGAGCACAGATATTGACTCGTATTACTCGTATGATACTCGTACTCGGCAAAAGTGCTTTATCCGTACCGGATACTCGTTTCAGCCGAGTATCCGGCTCAACTCTACCCTTTATTGTCACTTAGTCACAAGTACCAGTGAAATAAGCCATCAACCTGCCCATACATAACATACATATATGACAAGGGGGTAGACAGGACAGGAAGACAGGGAATTGAAGAAAAATTACAGCATAACATGAGGAAGGAGAGGAGAAAAAAAAAAAAAAAACCATATGCTCCTAATGAGAGCATAGGAGTGAGAGCAATAACACAAAATTCAACACACCTGCTGAGAACACACCACACCATTCACAACTGAGACCTTGTAACACTAAAGAGTCACATGACCCCGGGGAGAGTAAATGGCTAATTGGGTCCAATTTGGATATTTTCACTTTGGGGTGTACTCAAGAGTTAATTTGCAAAAAGACACAATAAAATAAAGCACAATAAAAAAATGATCGCATAATAAAAAACATGATTTTTGAAAGAAAAGAGTTATCTGTTTTTGCAAATAAACTATATATGTATGAACTCACAATTGACTGTTCGCTAAGAGCTTGATTGACAGGCGATCTGACCAATCAGAACGCAGAGATTATGCGCTGCCGCTGCTATCCGCCGTCTTGCCCGACAGCTGCGTCAGGTCTCCATAGAAATACATGTTAAAACGAGAAAAAAAAAGATTGACTGAATTGAAACTTTTTCAATATAGAAATGTGCGGAGGGTTAAGTTGTGCTGTTGTTGGTTGTAACGGCAATAAACTAAGCTATTCCTTGAAGTACATCCTGTGTGCATGGCTTGCAGCACTTAAGTTAAACACTGAGTGTTAAATAATACAATAATATTATTCTGTGGACAAGATCCCATGAACTTCGCCCCGATCGGGAGCTGTTTATGCACATGTGTGCTCAAGTGAATTGTAATTTTCTTTACTGGTCAAAACTCCAGCAGACTTGGACCTAAAATGCATAGAATGCTGTAAAAGATGACAAAAATGATGTGATCTTGAATTTTCTCCATTATTTACACTGTTTGGGGTATTTTTGGACCCCAGAGGACATTTGCTGAATTTCAAAAAAAAATGTCCAAATGGGTTAAATAAAGCCTCTTTGATTATTTCAAGCGTGCGGTGTGTGATCTGAACTGAAACAGAGTGTCTGGTAAACGGGTTAAACTCGTGCAGGTGTGTCACTACCGATTCTCCAAACATGGATCTGTCAGACCCCCCAGTGTGCTCTAGTTAATCTGGTTTAGGGACTAGTTTAAGGTGGCATGTTCACCTGAGCGTCCTCATTTCACCTGTTTATGGAAACAGTGTGAGGTGGATAATACAGCCTGCGCTTAAATAACACTTACATCACAAAACATCCTCAAAGACGACAAGAATAATCCCGCGTCACGGATGGACAAAACGCGGGTCTGTGTTTAATCCACTCCGGGATTTACTACCAAAATAACCATGACATATTGCAAATGTATGTGAAAATACATTCTTGAATTTTTAGTAACACTTAGATTGTATTTGAGTTATTTTTATATCAAGTTAAACTAAATTAAATCAGAAATGCTGCCTATAAAAGTAGCTGAATTTTTTTTTTTTATATGTATTTTATATTTCAGTATTTTTTTATTTAAAATTGTATATATTTTTTTCTAGTTTTAGTTAACCATTCTTGAATTGAGACACATGGAGAGCAAAATATATTTTTAAATGCTTATAAAAATGCATATTTATATATGAATATATTTAAAAGAATTGGTAGAAAATATATTTACATATATTTTTAGCAAATATATATTTTGTGTATATGTTAAAAATATGGTTGAAATAAAAAATATATTTTTAAATGCTTATTAAAATGCACATTTATATATTTCTATTTAAATATATTTTAAAAAATAGCACAAAAAAACTTGGTAGAAAATATATTTACATATTTAGCAAATATATATTTTGTGTATATGCTAAAAATATTGTTGAAATATATATATTTTTTAATGCTTATAAAAATGCATATGTATATATTTATATTAGAATATATTTTTAAAAATACACCAAAACATAGCAAAAAAAGACTTGGTAGAAAATATATTTACATATATTTTAGCAAATATATATTTTGTGTATATTTTTTAAATATGGATAAAATATAAAAAAATTGCCATATGGGTGTGTGTATATTTACATTAACATCATAAAAAAAAATTTCTGAGGATGGTTATTAATTTAGTAAACCGGTATAAACAATAAAGTCATGCTCACACAGACTTTACAATGAATAACTGTATCAGCACAGAAGAGCACAAACGTCTGAAACCCAATATTAAAAATGCATGTCTTTTTAAATGTCATAATTACATTTTTCAACATTGTAACATGATTCGTTTGTTATGTAAATATGAGTCTTGAAATATTACCTTCTGTAAAGGTGCTTAAAGTAATATCTACCCGGTCTATGTTTGTAGTGAACACTTTTACACACGCAGTAGCTGTTTACACACTCGTATTATGATCCTAATTAAAGACAAGAGTCTCTAATTACCGATTCTGGTCAAACGTTGCGTGGTAAAGAGGCGTGGCATTTAACGCGCAGACCCCGCCCCTCTGTTTGACTGACGTGCGAAAGAATGCGTGTGGAGGGGCGTGGCCTCCGCGCTCGTAGTCCCGCCTCCTCGGCTTGATGGACGTGTGCCCTTGAGCTCTTTGGAGAAATTAATCGCAAAGTGTTCGCTATGGGTGACGCGTCCAAACGCGCGCTTCGAGCAGAAGTCGGCGTGTTGTTGAGCTCGGTGTCGGTTTGATTACCGGATCATCGCTGTCCCGCGGGAGAACGGAACGCAGCGGTTCGGGCCATTGCTGTGGCGGCGTGGAAAAAGTTTATCTTACGTGACGCGCTGTCGCGTCGCGTCGGGAATAATCGGCGTCCATGCTGTGACTGTGAATGGAGTCGCGGAGTTTTGAGGTCTGATCATGGAGCAGCGCAACGGGACGCGACGCTCCAATCCGCCGCAGCTGCGCATCAACGCGCCGAGCACCGCGCGAGAGAGAGCGGCCAGGTATTGCCCTACATTCTGCACACTACACACTACACTAACTATACTACACTCGCTCTCAGCTCTGAGAGTTACTGACAAATCACAAACATTTCACGTTTTTACTTTCAATACTTTGATGGAATATGAGAATTAAATATCAAGAATAGAAACACACACACACATACACTCTCTCCCCCTCTCACGCACACACACACACTCTCTCTCTCACACACATACACACACACACACTCTCTCTCTCACGCACACACACACACACACTCTCGCTCTCTCACGCACACACACATACACACACACACACACACACACACACACACACACACTTATGCATTTAGCAGACGCTTTTATCCAAAGCGACTTACAATTGCATTCAGGCTATACATTTTCATTAGTATGTGTGTTCCTTGGGAATCGAACCCACAACCTTTTGCGCTGCTGACGCAATGCTCTACCACTGAGCCACAGGAACACACACACGCACCTCTCTCACGCACGCACACACACACTCTCTCACGCACACACACTCTCTCTCACACACACACACACACACACACACACACACACACACACACACTCTCTCTCTCTCTCTCTCTCTCTCTCTCTCTCTCTCTCACACACACACCACTCAACACACACACACACACTCACTCGCTCTCTCACACACACACACACACACACACACACACACACACACACCCACCCACCCATCCACACACTCGCTCTCACTCACCCACACACTCGCACTCTCACACCCACCCACACACTCACACTCTCACACCCACCCACCCACACACTCGCACTCTCACCCATCCACCCACACACTCGCACTCTCACACCCACCCACCCACACACTCGCTCTCACCCACCCACACACTCGCACTCTCACCCATCCACCCACACACTCGCACTCTCACACCCACCCACCCACACACTCACACTCTCACACCCACCCACCCACACACTCGCACTCTCACACCCACCCACCCACTCACACACACACACACACACACACACACACCCACACACACACTTTTTCTCTGGCACGTACGCACACAGACACACACACACACTCTCTCTCTCTCACGCACGCACGCACACACACACACACACACACTCTCTCTCACGCACGCTCTCATGCACACACACACACTCTCTCTCTCTAATGCACACACACACACACACAATCTCTCTCACGCACGCACACACACACACACTCTCTCTCTCTCTCTCATGCACGCACACACACACACACACACAGAGTTTGATATTTGAATGTAGTTTTTCCAGTACAAATATTTTAACATATTCAAATCAAAATACATTTGCTTGAGAGAGTTTATGCTAAAGACAAGAAGAAATGTCAGTGGGGGGGTAATATTTGAATAATATTTGAATGGCAGATATTTGTTCCTCATTTCATTTTGATGAGTTTCTGTTTTCAAAAATAAATTAATACGATTTTTATGTAATAATTAATAATTATATTTATATAATTATATTTAAATTAAATATTTAACTATATAGTTATCACACACACACAAACAAATATGATAAATTATATAATTAAATATAACATTACAACATATAAATAATAATTATGAATAATATAAATGATAAAATTATATATTATAGTAGTGTATTTATATGTATTTGGGTCAAAGATGAAAAAGGGTTTAAGCATAAAAACAATAATTCTGCTTTAAATTATAATTTTTCCCCCAAAAATTCAAAAGTTTTCTGTTTAATTTAATTGCAATTTAGTTTAACATTTTCTGTGCAAAAAATAAATATCATAATTTTCCCCTTGATTTACAGAAGACACCCACTTATGATGTATCCCGTCAGGAATATTTACAACAAAAATCTATTTATGACATAAAAATACTAATTACTTTCACCCCAGATATTAATTAGCTACAATTTTACATTTTTAAAATGTGCCACTATTTTAAGTTTCGCCCATTTGTCAGCAACTCATTTAAATCACAATAAAATGTAATATTATTATTTTATATATTTTAATATGCACGAATCAGAATAAACATGTTGTTTGGATTGTTACATAATTACGCTGAATGTAACATTTCAACCAAACTTTGACATTTTATTCCCCAAAAACATATTTGGAATCTTATAATTAGACACTTTGTTAATATTTAATGTGCTTTTTATGGACTTAAAATACTTTTGATGTAAGGTTATTTTGAATGTGGTCTGTGTTGTGTGTACCTGGTTCCTTCACGAATCACATGACTCTCTCACCTGAGCACACACACACCTGAGCACACACACCTGAGGACACCCACACCTGAGGACACCCACACCTGAGGGCACCCACACCTGAGGACACCCACACCTGAGCGCACACACCTGAGGGCACACACACCTGAGGGCACACACACCTGAGGGCACACACACCTGAGGGCACACACCTGAGCGCACACACCTGAGGACACACACACACCTGAGGACACACACACACCTGAGGGGACACACACACCTGAGGGGACACACACACCTGAGGGGACACACACCTGAGGGGACACACACCTGAGGGGACACACACCTGAGCACACACACACCTGAGCACACACACACACCTGAGCACACACACACACCTGAGCACACACACACACCTGAGCGCACACACCTGAGGACACACACACACACACACCTGAGGGGACACACACCTGAGCACACACACCTGAGGGGTCTTGTGTTTCAGTGTGGATCCATACGGCTTCCAGCGCTCCGATGGGTTCGACTACGAGTCCTACGAGGAGCTGATGTCCGAGTATCTGGCCGTCCTCACCAGGAGGTCCATCAAGTGGTCCAAACTCCTGCAGGGGAGGCGGCGAGTGGACCGGAACCTGAAGGGTGTGTACTTGTGCTCATCATCATCATCATCATCATCAATCAAAATTGAGTTGTGATGTTCCACAGTAACTAGAAGTCATTGTGGAATACAATTCAATTTATATACATATATATTAATAATACTAATTATATAATAATACTAATATCATATCTTAGTACTATTATTAATAAAAACGTCTTCGATGCCGTTTGAGTTCCACAGAACTACTGAGCGCTTCTGCGGGGGTTTAACTGTAATTTGACATCTTTCTTTCTTCTTACTGTAATAGTTAATATTTATTCAGTCTTTTGATTCTGAGAAATGTAAACAGGTCCGTAGTACAGTACTGCTGCTGATGGTTATTCTTGTGTGTGTGTGTGCATGTGTATCTATGTGTGTCTGTGAGTGTGTGTGTGTGTGTGTCTGTCTCTGTGTGTGTCTCTGTGTGTGCGTGCGTGTGTGTGCGTGCGTGTGTGTGTGCTCAGTGAAACGGTACGTACGGAAGGGCGTCCCAAACGAGCATCGTCCGCTGGTGTGGATGACAGCGAGTGGAGCGCAGGAGCGTCTGGAGAGGAACCCCGGCTACTATCAGTCTCTGCTGGACGCTCAACACGACCCCAGACTAGTGGAGACCATCCGCACTGGTCAGACCTCACACACACACATACACCTCTCTGTGATGATGATCAGTGTAACGGCCATACGCTGGAGTCACTTTATGTCTGTAGATTAGTCAGCTGATGTATGCTAGTTTACCTGTACTGTGTGATTTCCTGCAGATCTGCACAGAACTTTCCCGGATAACATTCACTTCCGTAAGTCAGCGAATCCGTGTCTGCAGAAGGAGCTGTTTAACGTGCTGCTGGCGTACGGACAGCACAATAAAGAAGTCGGTTACTGTCAGGTATGGTCACATGATCACACACCTGAACACTAAATGCAATGCTGTTCAGGGGAATCAGTGAATCATT
Organism: Schizopygopsis pylzovi; assembly: GCA_027422435.1. NCBI lineage: Eukaryota > Metazoa > Chordata > Actinopteri > Cypriniformes > Cyprinidae > Schizopygopsis > Schizopygopsis pylzovi. The sequence continues at coordinate 9,350 of JAPDDL010001627.1, forward strand.
CGTGTTCAGGGTAGGGATGGGTCACGATTATCGAATATTCGAATATTCTATTTAATTATAGAATATCGATTAGGTTGTGCGATTATTTTCTAAAGGTGTAACAGGGCTTGACAATAAAGACTGTCCGATGGCATGAAGGACGTTCGGATTTGTCACTTGCCAGATCGGGCCACTGCAGGTGGTCACTAAATTGTATCATTTGCATGCGTTTTTAAGCCTTGTTTGTTTAAAAATGTAAGCGATTAAAAAGCATTTGGGCGCGAAAGACAACTCCTTTCAGTACATGCGCGAACTGCACTGTCGGCACTCGGGCGCGGCACACATACATACACACACACACACTATGTGTGAGCGCTAACCCCGCCGGAGCACGGAACTTCTGATACGTGCAGCCTGATTGCGTGAACAATAGACCTGTTAAACAATATATTGTGAGAGGGCCGTTTGCTACAGCGTCCCAAACAACTCAAAATAATAAACCAAAGTTAACAAAACTTTGCACGAGAGTGCTTCTCTGCCGCCTTCACGTGCTGTTTCCCATTAATGAAGCCGTGGCGAGCTCCCTGCATTCAAATTATTCGTTTTTTTGCTGAAATAATAATATTCCACTGGTTGATATATTATATTTATATGCAAAATATTTGTGTTGTTTTTCGTGTTAAATGTGAAGAATGACAGGTTGGATGCCACACTTATTATTATTATTTTTTTGGCAGAGTATACAGGTGTAATTTTAACTTTAACTTCAGGCAATGTAACATGATTTTATGATCGTAATTTTGACTTTATTCTTAAAATATTATGACGTTAATTATTTAGTTATTTATTTGAGAAAGATAAACTGATCAAACTTGCGCTGGCCGCTTGGTATTTAAAAAAACAAAAAAAGTGGTATTTTAAACTTGAATTGAACAAAAATACGATGTTCCAATCATATTTCTAAATTAAATTAATAAAGAAAGGAAACACAATAATGACCAATTTGCTATTAAAAACCAAAACTGAACTATTTAAATGGCTCAGCTAGAGAGAGAGAGAGAGAGAGAGAGAGAGAGAGAGAGAGAGACTGCTGCAGGGATCTATATTCGTTCCCTTGTTTCAATTCAAAGTTCACCGAACTAATTGTGAACAACACTCTCATCTTCTTCCCGAGCATGTGAACATGTTCATTTAATATATTTGTATCTATGAAATAGGTTATTGTTATGAAGACAGACGTTAAAATTGATGTTCACATAATAAGTGCCGTCATTCAGGCGGTTCACAATGTTTTAGCGCGTAATATGTTTTAAGAATCATATTCTGTTTAGCGCGCAATATGTTTTACGCCTAATATTCATTGATGCATTAATCAGATTTAAGATTTTCTTTTTAATAATATGAATGTTCATGTTCATTTTTAAAATAGAAATGTCCTAGCCTTATGAGCAGTTGATAATCGACGGACTGTTCTGTTAATAAATGCCGTCATTCGGTTATGTTATATTAATCTGTTTCAGCAATCATACTTTACAACCATTAATTTTCTTGGGTTAAGATAGACTATTCTCTAATTAACTAAACAGTTTGTTATCATACAGATTGAAAGCCTGGATGGTCTCTCTCCCCCTCTCTCTCTGTGTGTGTGTGTGTGTGTGCGCGCGCGCGCGTGCGCGTGGGTGGGCGGGTACATGCGCGGGAGGGGTGCGATTTTCGAATAGTAATCGAATAATACCCAGCGATTATCGAATATTACATTTGCTTAAAATGCCCATCCCTAGTTCAGGGGAATCAGTCGTGTTCAGGTGAATCAGTTGTTTTCACGTGAATCGGTCGTGTTCAGGTGAATCGGTCGTGTTCAGGTGAATCAGTTGAGTTCAGATTAATCAGTCGTGTTCAGGTGAATCAGTCGTGTTCAGGTGAATCAGTCATATTCAGGTGAATCAGTCGAGTTCAGATGAATCAGTCGAGTTCAGATGAATCAGTCGAGTTCAGATGAATCAGTCGAGTTCAGGTGAATCGGTCGTGTTCAGGTGAATCGGTCGTGTTCAGGTGAATCGGTCGTGCTCAGGTGAATCGGTCATGCTCAGGTGAATCGGTCGTGCTCAGGCGAATCGGTCGAGTCCAGGTTAATCGACCGAGTCCAGATTAATCGGTTGAGCTCAGATTAATCGGCCGAGTTCAGGTGAATCGGGCGTGTTCATGTGAATCGGTCGAGTTCAGATTAATCGGTTGTTTTCACGTGAATCAGTCGAGTTCAGATTAATCAGTCGTGTTCGGGTGAATCAGTCGTGTTCGGGTGAATCAGTTGTTTTCACATGAATCAGTCTAGTTCAGATTAATCAGTCGTGTTCGGGTGAATCAGTCGTGTTCGGTTGAATCAGTCGAGTTCAGGTGAATCAGTCGAGTTCATGTGAATCGGTCGAGTTTAAGTGAATCGGTCGTGTTCAGGTGAATCGGTCGTGTTCATGTGAATCGGCCGAGATCAGTTTAATC
>JAPDDL010001240.1:0-12645 GCA_027422435.1 Schizopygopsis pylzovi
TGTGAGAGAGCGAGAGAGAGCGTGTGTGTGTGTGTGTGTGTGTGTGTAAGAGAGAGAGCTAGAGAGAGTGTGTGTGTGAGAGAGAGAGAGCGTGTGTGTGAGTGAGTGTGTGAGAGAGAGCGAGAGAGAGTGTGTGTGTGTGTGTGTGTGAGTGAGTGAGAGCGTGTGGGAGCGTGTGTGTGTGGTTTTACAGTGAACTTTTACTGAATGTGTGTGTGTGAATTATTCTCAACAAAAGTTGTAATAATTGTTGTAGTTGTATTACGTATACAGTAATATATTCGGCTAAACCGAACTTATATTTTGACAGGTTGCCATGAGGACCTTTTAAGTTTCTGTAGCCTATGTATATATGATATGACGATCGTTTTACTCAAATGAAACGGTCAAATGCTCATGAAGTGACTCTCCGAGCAGTTCTGGGGATGTTGTTCATGTATTTATGTCCTCATTTAGTGAGATGGTAGACGCTGAAAACACCGCGAGCATCACACACGCTTCAGTATGTGTGTGTGCAGTAAATGAAACCGCACGTCTGTGTCATTCATTAACAGAGATGCAGAACATACAGGATTCATATTTAAATAGTGTTTTTGCGGCTTAATATTTATAGATACTAGTCCAAAGCGCGAGTCGATTTAAGTGTACTGAGCTACTTTTGAGTAATTAATCCAAACTTCGACAAATTCCATGACATTCCGCGTTATACGGTAAATTCCATTATATGACTGCATTCCGCGATTCCGCCCGCATTTTCCGCATCGCGTACATCATAGTGGATTGTGATTTATTGCAACTTCAGCAACGTCTGCTGCTGCCTTACCTTTGAGAGACAACTGATGCGTGATCACTGAGGCAGCTCCAGTTAGCATGTGCTTTCGGTGTGAGACTGCCTTCAGTTTTCCGCGTTGATTGGTCGGACTCGTGACTCCCTAAATATCAGATGAGCGGTGGGCAGAGATTGCTCTAGGCCACAGAGTGTTGAGCTCAGACAGGCTGAATCGGAGCTAAATAGCACATTTAAAAATTAAATAATTTCACCTGTATTAATTATTCACCAATAAATAATGTCACCTGTAAATAGTATGTTTGTTTGCATAAAAAAAAAAAAATTATCGGCAAATCTGTTTTGAAAATGGCCGATATCGATAATCGTACAAACGCTTCATATCGGCGCCGATAATCGGTCGACCCCTAATAAAAACCAACGTCCGTCACAGTCCATACACACCTCCAGGTTATACATGAGTCACACTCATGCAGAGAGCAGATCACTAAGAGACTTATCACAAAACATCACTTATGATAAATATGTCTGTAACTCAATAACAGACCGTCCAGCATCTCACACAAAGCATAGAGTAGGGGTCGACCGATTATCGGCCTGGCCGATTATCGGCCTGGCCGATATTAAGCATTTTACCGATTATCGATATCGGCCATTTTCAAAACATATTTGCCGATAATTTTTTTTTATTTTTTTTTTATTTTTTTTTTTATAATGCAAACAAACATACTATTTACAGGTGACATTTATTGGTGAATAAATAATACAGGTGAAACTATGTAATGTTTAAATGCACTATTTGGCTCGATGCAGCCTGTCTGAGCTCAACACTCTGTGAGAGTGAGGCGATCTCTCAATCTCTGAGAGCAATCTCCGCCCACCGCTCATCTGATATGTAGAGAGTCACGAGTCCGACCAATCAATGCGGAAAACTGAAGGCAGTCTCACACCGAGAGCACTTGCTAACTGGAGCTGCCTCAGTGATCACGCATCAGTTGTCTCTCAAAGGTAAAGCAGCAGCAGACGTTGCTGAAGTTGCAAAACACCTCAATATAACCTATGATGTCCGCGATGCGGAAAATGCGGGCGGAATCGCGGAATGCAGTCATATAATGGACTTTACCGTATAACACGGAATGTCACGGAATGTGTCGAAGTTTGGATGAATTAATCAAAAGTAGGTCAGTACACTTAAATCGACTCGCGCTATGGACTAGTATCTATAAATATTAAGCCGCAAAAACACTTTAAATATGAATCCTGCATGTTCTGCATCTCTGTTAATGAATGACAGACGTGCGGTTTCATTTACTGCACACACACATACTCGAGCGCGTGATGCTCGCGGTGACTTCAGCGTCTGCCGTCTCACTAAATGAGGACATAAATACATGAACAACATCCCCAGAACTGCTCGGAAAGTCACTTCATGAGCATTTGACCGTTTCATTTGAGTAAAACGATCGTCATATCATATATACATAGGCTACAGAAACTTAAAAGGTCCTCATGGCAACCTGTCAAAATATAAGTTCGGTTTAGCCGAATATATTACTGTATACGCAATACAACTACAACAATTATTACAACTTTTGTTGAGAATAATCACAATACGCTATTTCTTCCATGTTTTAATTTTAATAGTAAACCCATTTGTTTGCCAAAAATAAAGTCTAACTCTCATTTGATTAAAAGATAAATTAAATTAATGTTTTATGCCTTCATTTGCACTGTACTGTAAATTAAAATCAACAGAAATGTTGTTGTTATTAACAGTTTTCAGAATTAAAGACATGTGTAAAAGCATTTAAAGAAAGTTTTTTGTCAGAGCTCTTGTTATTATTAATTTTGGCATTAATTTTAATTTTTACACCAGACACGTATATCGGTTCAAAATATCGGTTATCGGTCTACTTGATCTGTAATAATCGGTATCGGTATCGGCCCTGAAAAACACATATCGGTCGACCCCTAGCATAGAGGATGCATAGAGACACAACTCCATCACATCAAGACTATGGACAGGTGTTGTTATTATCATGTATTTGACTGGGTTTGGAAGCTCTGCTGTAGTGTTAAGAGTTAGTCAGGGATGTGTTTCTCAGCTGCTCTCTCTCGGTCATGTTGATTGTGAATGAACTACAGCGAAGCTTCTCCTGCTGATTATTCATCGCATCATATACTGTTCCTGTGGAAAATATCTGATCATTCAGTATTAACAGCATTATAAAGAAATGCATATAGGACGAAGACTGTCACTCCTCACCTAAAATCCCCCATGAAGCATGTGTGTAGTTTGTTCAGGGTTATTAAAGGTTGCCTATTTTGGAAAATTCACTTTTATGTGTGCACAACCACCCAATAATAATAAATATCCACCCATTCCTTTTTTAATCCTCATAAATCATAAGCAGTGTCTCAGAACAAGCCGTTTGCACAATCCGTAAAACATGACGTGACCTTTTAGGAGACAGCAATATGTGCTGTATATTACGCTGCTACCACACAGTTATATTATACAACATACGCTTTTATTTCCAGCTGTTTACCTTCACAGACATAACTGACTGATTTTAACATAAACGTGTGTGTTTTGGGGAGTTTAAGTACAAAAAACCATGAAATAGAATATCAGAAATTTAAACTGATATGGGTGCAAACGCATGATTTCAGCGCGAAAGACATGATAATCAAAACCAAACTGATGTTTTTTGTGGAGTATCTGATATACCAGCTGTAAAAGAGGAGCTGCTTTTATACAAGCTGCTATTCTGGAAAAGGGGGCGGGGAGCAGCAGCATCTCATTTGCATTTAAAGAGACGACTATGAAAAAAGCCTGTTTATGCTTCCACTCAAAATAGGTGTTTTCTATATGATATAATAAATGATCTGTGGGGTATTTTGAGCTGACACTTCAGACACATTCTGGGGACACCTGAGAATTATATGATATCTTGTAAAAAGGGGCATAATAGGTCTCCTTTAACTAGGCTTTAAGTAACCAGGGGCATAAGGCAAGGGTGTCCTCTTTCTGGACTTCTGTATGCAATTTCTATTGAACCTTTATTAGTCTCACCTCCTTGATGCAGCAATGCAGATGTGCCAGAGGTGGTTTTCAAATCCTTGGTTTATATTTTGGGACTAATAGCTATACAGAAAGAACTGGGAAGGGCTAGGCAACAAGGTAGTTCTTATGATTCAGAAGTGGCGATGGATTCTTCCTCATCTCTCTTTTAGGGGGAGATGTTTGGTCATTAACAATCTAGCAGCCTCAATGTTATGGCATCAATTTACTGTATTAGATCCTCCCAATTAATTACTTTTTGGAGTTCAAAAAGCATTTGTATTTGTTTTTGGGATGCTTGCCATTGGCTTCCTCCAGGTATCCTTTATCTTCCTGTAGCAGAAGGAGGCAAGGATTAACACGTTTGGAATCTAAAGTCATGGCAATGAGGTTACAATAAGCAAAAACCATTGTATAGTTCAGACCCTGTGCCTTGGGTTGTGTTTGGATTATATATACTCAAGAATATTGGAGGATTTGGTTGTTCCTAATGCAGAAGACTTTGGTGGAGAAAGCGCATTCCTTATCTTTCAGTTTTTATTTAGGAGTAATTCAATCTTGGAATTGTTTTGAAATATTGAGACCTGAATATGGACATTATTATGGTGTATCAGAAGAACCTCTTTTTTTAATCCCCTTTTTCAGTTATCAGCTAATGTGTCGTCATCTTTAGTCATTACATTTTTGAATGCTGGGTTAACAAAAGTTATGGACTTGTTTGATTTAAAGAATGGCCAATGGAGAACTGTACATGCAATTGCGTATAAATTCAGTACGAATTGTGGAGGGGTTATTTAGGAATCTTAAGGCTTCTTTTCCTTCATAATATTCTTCTGAATGGTTTTATTACTCAGGACTTTCCTGAGTTCAAGGTAACTCTTAAAGATTGATGATAACAGTCAGACAAAATTGCTGAAAGGTTATGGTGCTTTGGTGTTTCATGGTATTTGGGGAAATATTTTTATACCATATTTGTGTCAAATCTCTACATTTGGGACGATTGAAGCAAAGACCAGATACGAAATGGAGGCCTTGGGTTTCTATTTCAGATGAGATATATCCATCATGGAGGTTACTGTACAAGCCTCCTGTCTCTAAGAGATGTGGGGATATTCAGTGGAGGATACTGCATTGTATTATAGCCTCAGACTCGTTTGTGTCTAAGACTAACGAGGCTGTTTTACCAACATGTCCTTTTTGTAATGCCCCTGACAATGTTTTTCATGTTTTGTGAGTGTTTCAGACTTAAGTCATTATTTGAAGTATTGGAGAAAGTTATCGTAAGATTGGGTTTTACATTTATTCTGGGTTGCAGATATAAGAGGTCTTGGCAGCAACAGTGTACACTTGTCAATTTTTTTAATAGGACAAGCTTAACTTGTAATTGTAAAATCTCACCAGTGTAAAAAATCAGGTGCAAATTTAAGTCTTTAGTGGAGTCAAGAGTGGTGATTGCATATACCTATTATCAACATACTAATAATGTTCTTTATTTTGAATGGAAATGGGGAGTTGGGGGGGCTTTGGTGACTGTGCGATTCAATAAATTAGGTTTTTAATTGGTAATATTTAGAAATTTTATGTTTGGTTAGGTTTCGTTTATGTAATTAAAGTGTTTTGAAAAGTCAAAGTCTCTGTCTCTCTCGGTCTCGGTCTCTCTCTCTCGGTCTCTCTCTCTCTCTCTCTCTCTCTCTCTCTCTCTCTCTCTCTCTCTCTCTCTCTCTCTCTCTCAGTCTCTCTATTTCATTGGCGAGGAGGGCTTTATATTGGACTGAATCAGGATCAGATTGATGGAGGTGATGCCAGAACTGAACACATCTCTTCTGGATCTCAATCTTCAGTGGGTAAAAGCCTAATTCAGCTCTGCAGGCATCATTGGATGTAGATCTATGGACCCCTAAAATGTTTTTGATAATTTCTAGTTGTAGTTTTTCTATTGAAGTTTTATCCCAATTTTTAAAATGTATTACTGGTCCCCAAATTTCACTCCCGTACAGTAGAATTTGTTTAATGATTGCGTGATATAATTTAACCCATGTTTTAATTGGTAATTTTAATTGGCCAAACCGTGATTTGATGGCATAAAATGCCCTCCGGGCCTTCTCATACAAGGCCTTCACAGCCAGACTGAAGCCCCCCGATGCAGAGATCTGGATGCCCAGGTGAGAGTAGCTGGTGCTGTGCTCCAGAACTTCTCCTCCGTTACTGAACTGGTATCTACTTCCCTGAGACCTGACCTTCTTCTGGAACACCATGACTCTGGTTTTGTCCAGGTTGACCGTCAGAGCCCATTCCTCACAGTACTGTTCCAGCAGGGCCAGGCTGTGCTGGAGACCCTCGGCTGTGGGGGACATCAGAACCAGGTCGTCCGCATACAGCAGGCATTTGACTTCAGAGTCGTGCAGAGCGATGCCCGGGATGTTGCCGGAGCGGTCCAGAGCTTCTGCCAGCTCGTTGATGTAGATGTTAAACAGGGTTGGGCTCAGACTGCATCCCTGCCTCACTCCACGACCCTGCTGGAAGAACGCAGTCCTGCAATTACCAATTTTGACCGCACATCTACTGTTTCTATACATGGACTGTATAACATCAAATGTTTTTCCACCAATGCCAATTTGTAATAATTTGTATAGTAACCCATCGTGCCACCCACCTCTCTCTATCGGTCTCTCTCTCTATCGGTCTCTCTCTCTATCGGTCTCTCTCTCTCTCTCTCTCTCTCTCTCTGTCTCTCTCTCTCTCTCTCTCTCTCTCTCTGAGCGGAAGTTGAGTGAGTGGATGCGAGTTTGGGAGCGTGGTCTGGTGTGAGTTTTTTTCTCTCTTTTTCTTTTGTTTATTGTTTTTTTATTTAAGATAATTGGTTATTTTTAGTGGTATAGTTTAAGTGGTTTAGTTTATTGGGAGCGGCGACAACCGGTGTAACCGGGAGTCATGCCGGTTCGTGGAGCTGGAGGCGTGAGGCTGGAAACACTCACACGCCGACATGCTTTTAAACTTTGTCCGACTATAGATTGTTCTGTGGAAGATTGCGCTTTGGCGGTTGGAGCGATTGTTGGTTACAATAGCATTAAATCCGCAGCTAGAATGAACAATGAAGTGGTGATTTTTGTGGATAGCTTTGATAAAGTTGCAACAATTGTTGAACAAGGTGTAGTAATTAAAGAAACCTTTGTTCAAGCGATACCGCTCGTTAATCCAGCAAAAAAGATCGTTTTGTCCCAAGTCCTGGTCTTGGAGACCAGGATACCACTCAACATGGACAAGAGCCAGGTTAACTCAGCATAGCAGAGATTCGATCTGGCACAGGACAGAAAACAAGAGGGGAATATAAAGGGTGACTAATGATCTAAAACAGGTGTTAATCCTAACAAGATAATAAGGTAACAAGAGGGGCGGGGTAACAATAGAGCACATGACAAACACATACCAACTGACAGCCATGTGCTCAGACAGACTGGGACACGACATAAACAAACCCAGATCAGACCAGCGCCTTGACAATGGGAGGGTGATGTTTTTAAGTCATAAAACAAGTAATAGTTGTGGAGTGGGTATTCTTTTCTCCAAAAGTTTTAATCCTCAGTCTGTTGAGTGTGAAGAGGTTATTAAAGGTCGATTGTAAAAAATTAGAGCAATATATGAAAATGTACAATTTGTATTTATTACTGTATATGCTCCAACTGTTGGTATAGAAGATTGACTTTTTTGGATACTGTAAGTGATGTTATTAGAGATTGTAATGATCAAGATTTTTTATTTTTAGGTGGGGACTGGAATTGCACAGAAAAAAATCACACCTTGTAAAACAGATTTTTATGTAATAAACAATATTTAAACAAGTTTATGTAATAAAGGTTCAAAAGCCAGAGAATATAACATCCCCGACAGGGGACAACCCTGTCTAAATTCCTCGCTGGACCTCAAAGGGAGCGCTCAAAACACCATTTATCTTCAAAACACTCTGAACATTAAAATTAGGGGTCGACCGATTATCGGCGCCGATATTGAGCATTTTTACGATTATCGATATCGGCCATTTTCAAAACAGATTTGCCGATAATATATATATATATATATTGTTTATGCAAACAAACATACTATTTACAGGTGACATTATTTATTGGTGAATAAATAATACAGGTGAAATTATTTAATGTTTAAATGCACTATTTGGCTCGATGCAGCCTGTCTGAACTCAACACTCTGTGGCCTAGAGCAATCTCCGCCCACCGCTCATCTGATATTTAGGGAGTCACGAGTCCGACCAATCAACGCGGAAAACTGAAGGCAGTCTCACACCGAAAGCACATGCTAACTGGAGCTGCCTCCGTGATCACGCATCAGTTGTCTCTCAAAGGTAAGGCAGCAGACGTTGCTGAAGTTGCAATAAATCACAATCCACTATGATGTCCGCGATGCGGAAAATGCGGGCGGAATCGCGGAATGCAGTCATATAATGGAATTTACCGTATAACGCGGAATGTCATGGAATTTGTCGAAGTTTGGATGAATTAATCAAAAGTAGGTCAGTACACTTAAATCGACTCGCGCTATGGACTAGTATCTATAAATATTAAGCCGCAAAAACACTATTTAAATATGAATCCTGTATGTTCTGCATCTCTGTTAATGAATGACACAGACGTGCGGTTTCATTTACTGCACTCATACATACTCGAGCGTGTGATGCTCGCGGTGTTTTCAGCATCTGCCGTCTCACTAAATGAGGACATAAATACATGAACAGAACTGCTCGGAGAGTCACTTCATGAGCATTTGACCGTTTCATTTGAGTAAAACGATCGTCATATCATATATACATAGGCTACAGAAACTTAAAAGGTCCTCATGGCAACCTGTCAAAATATAAGTTCGGTTTAGCCGGATATATTACTGTATACGTAATACAACTACAACAATTATTACAACTTTTGTTGAGAATAATCACACAATACGCTAAATACGTTTACTTAAAATTTTACAATATGTTTACAGAATTCTTGGGTGATCCCTGCACTTATGTTATTATTAATATTACTGTTTATTTAATGTTGTTGTTATTAACAGTTTTCAGAATTAAAGACATGTTTAAAAGCATTTAAAGAACGTTTTTTTGTCAGCGCTCTTGTTATTATTAATTTTGGCATTCATTTTCATTTTTACACCAGACACATATATCGGTTCAAAATATCGGTTATCGGTCTACTTGATCTGTAATAATCGGTATCGGTCCTGAAAAACACATATTGGTCGACCCCTAATTAAAATACAAAGTCTTGATTTTATTAATAAAACCAGGAGTAAACCCAAAAGCAATCAACGTTTCCCACAAATATTTGTGTTCAACCCGATCGAACGCTTTTTCTTGATCAATAGAAACAATTCCCGTTTTAAGATCAAACAGCTTAGAGATTTCCAACAAATCCCGAATAAGTACAATATTATCAGAGATCAACCTTCCAGGGATACAATAAGTCTGATCGGGATGAACAACTTGCTCCATCACTTTGCTAAGTCTACTTGCCAACACTTTGGAGAGTAATTTATAATCTGTACAAAGCAGAGACACAGGCCTCCAGTTTTTTATAAGCTGCAGATCACCTTTTTTGGCAGCAGTGTAAGCACTGCCCTTCTGCAACTTAAAGGCAAACAATCATTAGTTAGGCTATCATTCAGCACTGCTAAAAGATCCTCTCCAATTACAGGCCAAAAAAACGTATACAAATCAACAGGTAGACAATCTAAACCAGGAGTTTTGCAAAGCTGCATAAAGTTCACCCGGGGAAATATTCACTTCCAACACTGCATTACTCTCTTCTTTGACCTGAGGAAGACCAGTATAAAAACTCTGAGCAATCACTTGTTCGTCCTGGTGCTCACATTTATACAAATTACTATAAAAACGAACCGCATGCTCACGAATATCAGCATGATCAGACAACACATGCCCAGAATCTGACTTTAAACTATGAATGAGTCTTTTTTGACAATTGTTTTGCTCCAATCCAAAAGAAAAGTGTGATGGGACATCCATTTCCATTGTATTCTTAAAACGGGACCTAACCAGTGACTGATTGACTGATAAATGTAAATAACATTTTGCTGCCAACACGGAATAAAGTTTCACAGAGAGGAAAAAAGTTATACAAAAATTGTAATCCCTATTATAATTTGTTTTGTCAGGATATAATTTGTTTATGCCAACATTCAGCCTACAACACAATATGAAAAAAATGTAGGTTTAGCCTAATAGCTATTTTATTAGTCTTGTCAAAACACTAAATTCATTTAACATCTTGCTGTTAACACAGTGAAAAGTGCAGCAGAGAAAAAATAAATAAATTCGACACAGTCTGTCATTTAAAATGATAGGATAAGCATAATACAAAAAAAAAGGAAAGAGAATTGCACGTCCTTCAAGGACAGCGGAGTAAGAAATCTGGTCGGGACAGCCGCGCAATGCAGACCTAGACTGCTGTGATGCAAGACTCTCGTTCGTTCGGTGCGTTGCATTTAGCAGCCGCGTTCAGTTTTAATTTTAGTGTCTTCTATCTGAACGAATTTATTTGTATTACTATAAAAACAATCTAAAGGACGGTGGGGGACGGTGCCACGGTGAGCAAGTGATGTAACAGCGTTGCGGCTTAACACCAGTATAACCATCGTGCGGCAAGCCTACTTCACTCTGTTATTTATTTACTTTATAACAGTAAATAAATATCGGTTCTGAATATCGGTTATCGGTTAAATAAACTATAAATAATCGGTATCGGTTATAAAAAAATCAATATCGGTCGATCACTACTGTTGTCGTCTTTTGCCACTGTTCTCAATGTTGGAAGATGTTTTTAAATAGTTGGAAGTGTTTTTTTCCAAACAGTTGTTTATTTTGGGTTGTAGGTATTCCCAAAGATGGAGAGAGCAATGTCAACGTTTCAACTTTATTTTGGGAAGAGCAAAGATGGCTGTGTATATGAGTAGACCTACTTCCACTCACTATTACGAATTTACATCCCCTCCAGAAGTCTGAGATCTGCTAGTGAGCGACGCCTCGTGGTACCATCACAGAGAGGCTCAAAATCACTCTCCAGAACATTCTCTTTCACCGTTCCTGGCCGGTGGAATGATCTTCCCATCCCCATCCGGAATGCTGGATCCCTGTCAATTTTCAAGCAACAACTGAAAACTCATCTCTTTCAACTCTACTTGACTACATAAAAAAAAAAAAAAATTCGTTCACTTTTTCAAAATCTTCATCTTTCTCTTTATCTTTCTCTCCTTCCCTTGCTAGTTTGTATTTATTTGAACAATGCCTGAGACTTGGTGTTATTGGAACTTCCTTTGTATGTTTGCCTCTTCAAGATTAATCGCTTTATGTACTCCCAATTGTAAGTCGCTTTGGATAAAAGCGTCTGCTAAATGACTAAATGTAAATGTAAATGTAAATGTAGACGAAATAAGGTGGAAGGATCCACAGATGATAATGCTGTTTTTGTTTTTGTCAAAATGTTGAAAGCTCGTTTAAAAATAGATTTTAACTATTACAGGCTGATGAATGATTTAGAAAAGTTTTCCAATATATGGTGTTATAAAGAGGTGCTCTGCTCTGTTGTAGAGAATAATCAAATTTTCAAGAATATGTTGATTTAATGTGAGTTCATTTTGATTGTTTATTGTTTTTTCAACATAATTGTTTTAATAAAGTACTTGTAAAATCTCTGTCTCTCTCTCTCTCTCTCTCTCTGTCTTTCTCTCTCTCTCGGTCTCTCGCTCTCTCTCTCACTCAATCTCTCTTTCTCGCTCTCTCTCTCTCTCTCTGTAAAATCTCTGTCTCTCTCTCTCTCTCTCTCTCTGTCTTTCTCTCTCTCTCGGTCTCTCGCTCTCTCTCTCACTCAATCTCTCTTTCTCGCTCTCTCTCTCTCTCGCTCTCTCTCTGTCTCTCGCTCTCTTTATCTCTCGCTCTCTGTCTCTCGCTCTCTGTCTGTCGGAGTGGATGTTGGGAGTGGGTGAGTGTGTGAGAGACACGTGTGGGAGAGTGTTTGCTATTTTTTTTCAATTTGATTATTATCTCTTGGCTTGTCCTATTTTATTTTTCCTTTTTTCTTTTTTCTTTTTTTACACCTGTTATTTATTTTTTTTTGAACACAGTTTTAGTAAGTAGGGTAGGTTTATTGTTATATTGTTTGGTGTGTGTTTGAGGCAGCATGACGTCTACCCCCACGGGGGGAGCGTCGCCTCTTACCCTCCGGAATGGTTTCAGGTGTACACCGGAGATGAATACTTCGATCGAAGATGTTCTTCTGGCTGTAGGTGACAAAGTTGGTCATGCAAACATTAGCTCTGCTTCAAGAATGAATAAGGCTGTTGTGGTCTTTCTCAAAAATGAAAAGCAGGTGAAAGATTTGATTGAAAGCGGCATATGGATTAATGAAGCATTCGTGCCTATCACACCATTGTCGGCCCCGGCAACGAAAGTAATAATCTCCAATGTGCCCCCGTTTATTGGTAATGAGGGTATCATTAGAGAACTGACTAGATTTGGTAAAATAGCCGGCGCTGTAAAAGAGATTCCGTTAGGTTGTAAAAATGTTGCACTAAAACATGTGCTATCGTTTAGGAGACACGGTTACATGTTCTTGAGCTCTCCCACTTAAACGCTCTGTGTCGTTTCGGGTATCTCATGGAGAGAGCTCATACATGTTGTATGCTAGCACGGAGACTTTGCGGTGCTTTGAATGCAGGGACATTGGACATAAACATTTCTCTTGTCCGCACAAAGCGCGTAATCCTGAAG
>JAPDDL010000982.1:0-32249 GCA_027422435.1 Schizopygopsis pylzovi
CCAAAATACAGTAGTTCTCATTATAGTTATTGTTCTTGGCGTGAACATCTTTAAGTGATCTGATTTGGCCAAAGTAACTGAAGATCTGATTTGTCACATCATGACAAGTTAAACTAGCATTTCCAGACTCTTGCTTCTTAGACAGACGTGTTCAATACAAACCAACATGGACAGAAAGGCAGAATGTGAGGTGTGGACTGATATCATGTTGCAACGGGAAGAGATGGCACCAATTTGTAAAGGTTAATAAAGAATCTAATGGACTTAATATAAACTTTATGATTTAAACACTCTTATAATGGGCACAATCTGCACGAG
The DNA here is from genome assembly GCA_027422435.1 of Schizopygopsis pylzovi. NCBI lineage: Eukaryota > Metazoa > Chordata > Actinopteri > Cypriniformes > Cyprinidae > Schizopygopsis > Schizopygopsis pylzovi. The sequence continues at coordinate 319 of JAPDDL010000982.1, forward strand.
AGTTGAGGCAATGGCCAATGACAGCAAGAGTAAAAGTCCTAGAACTTTGTACGAGTACGCTTGTACAATATCATATGAATTTGCTGAAATTATATGAATTATTACTAGAGATCGACCGATATATTGGTTTACCGATATTTTTCCCGATATTTAAGCATTTTACCATAATCGGTTTTGTAAAAAAATAATATCGGTTTAGATTTTTTTTTTTTTTTTTTTTTATACATACATAATTATACAGAGTATAACCAGCAGTGAAATGTTGTTCTCTACATTTGACCCATCCAAGTACACACACACCTGGAGCAGTGGAGACACACACACACACACACACACACACACACACCTGGAGCAGTGTTCACTAGGAGAAGCTCCAGCAGGACCACCGCATGTAACTTTATACAAGATTAACTTGTTTGAAACACGCTGAATTATATTAACATTTACTATAGAACCATTATTTCGCCAATAAACATTTAAATAAATACATCTCTATCGAAATTAATTATTTATTTTCTCCACAAGCGATCGCAGTTTGAGTATAGTTCTGTGTAAATAGATCAACCGCGCTGTCAGCAGTTTTCATAATCTAGACAAAAACATTTTAATAATTCTGATAAAACATGCCAGTTAAGAAATGCAATAAAATACAATGTTTTGTTTGTTATAGCTTATTTCAATATTACAGAGAATATTACTCAGTGAATTAACATTATCCAGTGAATTATTATTATTCACTCTTTAGCCTATTAAACAGCTTATACACCTAAAACTGTAGTTTAAAATGAAGTTGATATTTTGTTTGAGTTTTCCTTGCTTTCCTTAGGTTTTAAATAAGCCTGTAAGCGCCGTGCGCGTTTTACTTTGACTTTAATATCAGCAGCAATTCGGCGTCAAGCAGTGTTTAAAATAAAAAACAGCAAATACTGTGGAACCAAATAAATGAGAAACGAATGTTTTTTTTTTTAAAACATTATCACTTAGATCAGGGGTAATAGATCGTATCCACCTCTCTACGTATTCTGTGTTTAGGAGGAGAAATACGGTTCTCATGGCGCTGTGAATACAGACTGAACGGCGGCTCAAAGACACTCTGTATGAGAACATGATACACAAACTACTGCTCTCGCTGGATAAAAGAAGCCAGTGTCACACTAGTACACACAAGTTTGGATGGGCAAGTTTTGTAATCAAGGTAAATCTGATTACAGTGACATACATGATCATGCATTAGGCGCGCGTTATGTCCGTTATAAATGATGCGCAAACGAACCGTGTATGTGCACGCTCGATCATAATAACATCATATTTCTGCTTGAATACAGCTCAGTATATAGTTGAATACAGCGACGTGAATAATAATAAAATACTATTTTATTTATCATTATTAAATTAATGCAACATAAAGATACATCACAACAAGCCTTTTTAATTATTTATTTAATGTGTATTTTATCATTTATTTACTTTTCACTTGGTAGATCTCGGTGAGTTTTCTCCTTGACCTAGATTAATGTCAGACTCAGAAGTCAAAACGGGCGCTTTTACATTTGGTTTCGAAACTCTTCCACATCGTGTTGTCTGTGTCACCTCACTCTTCTTGTCAGTCATCTCTCTTCACGTGATAAATTAAATCTGATCTGTGATGTAGAGGTCTGCGCGGGACTGTTTCCGGGATTTTTGTCTTGTCAAGAGTCTTGAATTTATTGACTGATAAATGTCAATAACATTTTGCTGCCAACACGGAATAAAGTTTCACAGAGAGGAAAAAAGTTATCCAAAAATTGTAATCCCTATTATAATTTGTTTTGTCAGGATATAATTTCTTTATGCTAACATTCAGCCTACAACACAATAGGAAAAAAAATTAGGTTTAGCCTAATAGCTATTTTATTAGTCTTGTCAAAACACTAAATTCATTTAACATCTTGCTATTAACACAGTGAAAAGTGCAGCAGAGAATAAATAAATAAATTCGACACAGTCTGTCATTTAAAATGATAGGATAAGCATAATACAAAAAAAAAGGAAAGAGAATTGCACGTCCTTCAAGGACAGCGGAGTAATAAATCTGGTCGGGACAGCCGGCAATGCAGACCTAGACTGCTGTGATGCAAGACTCTCGTTCGTTCGGTGCGCTGCATTTAGCAGCCGCGTTCAGTTTTAATTTTAGTGTCCTCTATCTGAACAAATTTATTTTTATTACTATTAAAAACAATCTAAATGACGGTGGGGGACGGTGCCACGGTGAGCAAGTGATGTAACAGTGTTGCGGCTTAACACCAGTATAACCGTCGTGCGGCAAGCCTACTTCACTCTGTTATTTATGTACTTTATAACAGTAAATAAATATCGGTTCTGAATATCGGTTATCGGTACATAAATGTATAAATTATCGGTATCGGTATCGGTTATAAAAAGTCAATATCGGTCGATCACTACACGTAATTAGTTACTAGTTACTTTGAATCCTATACTGTATATTTATAGTCTATTTTTATATAGATATATATATAAAATGTATGTAATGTGTGTATGTGTGTACACACACACTGCCGTTTAAAAGATTTGCAAATCCGAATTTTCATCAGCCTTTACGCCGGTCTGTCCTGAGCGCGTTCACACAACAGCCGTCAAGTGACCCATGGTTCCCAACCATATTTTCATGGGCTCCCCTATGTACAAATATAGCAATCTGAGTCAGTAATAGGGTTGGGTACCGAAACCCGGTACCAACATGGCACCGGTACCTATGGAACCGCTATGTACCGAACCGAATCAGAACGCAGATATCGGTGCCCCATTTTGGTGCCATGCCTAAGCGACTGGTTGAAATATTTGTCCTTTGTTTCTCCAAAACGGGCGTAAGAATCATCATCACCGGCACTACACATGCAAAATAATTTCCCGACTGAGAAAATGTACGTGAACTCAATTCGGAAAGCTCTAATAATACAAGTCCAACAAATCTTTGTAGTAACCCGAGTGTGCGGTTTTCACATTCTGACCTAAGAGTCGAGAAATAAACTTGTCTCAAGATGCACACCAGTAATGTTTTTTTTTTGTCTGAGCGTGTTTATAAAAATTACTTAAATGTCATAATTGAACTATGATCCAATCCTGGTTTACATAGCCATTACTTAGTCATTTAGCAGACGCTTTTATCCAAAGCGACTTACAATTGGGGAATACATAAAGCGATTAATCTTGAAGAGGCAAACAGACAGAGGAAGTGCTCGTAACACCAAGTCTCAGGCATTGTTCAAATAAGTACAAGCTAGCAAGAGAAGGAGAGAAAGATAAAGATGAAGATTTTGAAAAAGTGAATAATCAAATTTTTGATAAAGAGAGGTGTAGTCTAGGGTTAATCTAAGCCCTCTCTGTGTGTCTGTGAAACTGGGCCCATGTGTTTAGTGCTAATGGCCAATCCAATTATTAATTGGTAAAAAAAAAAATGTATACGTATCGGTTCAGGCACCGTTTAGGCACCACCGGTACCATTTTAAAAGTATCGATTTGGCACCAGTATCGAAAAAAGCCCAAACGATACCCAACCCTAGTCAGTAACATCTGTAAAAATTGCAACAACCTGCATTTATTAAAATTAACCATTGTTCTTCCATAGTAGCATACATTTACATCATGATAACCAGAGTTAAAACCACACACATAGCACTTCAATACTGTGGTAAAAATGCAACTATGGTTTCTATAAGTAGCCTATTTATATGTAAATCAGTAGTCTAAATACATTTATTATAAATGCACAAATGCTAGCCTATAGTGTAATTCCATTCCATTACTCCTTTAATACACGTCTACATTAATATTTTGATTCTATTAATAATAGAATTATTTCAGCAAAAAACGAATAATTTGAATGCAGGGAGCTCGCCACGGCTTCATTAATGGGAAACAGCACGTGAAGGCGACGGAGAAGCACTCTCGTGCAAAGTTTTGTTAACTTTGGTTTATTATTTTGAGTTGTTTAGGACGCTGTAGCAAACGGCCCTCTCACAATATATTGTTTAACAGGTCTATTGTTCACGCAATCAGCCTGCACGCATCAGAAGTTCTGTTCTCCGGCGTGGTTAGCGCTCACACACAGTGTGTGTGTGTGTGTGTATGTATGTGTGCCGCGCCCGAGTGCCGACAGTGCAGTTCGCGCATGTACTGAAAGGAGTTGTCTTTCGCGCCCAAATGCTTTTTAATCGCTTACATTTTTAAACAAACAAGGCTTAAAAACGCATGCAAATGATACAATTTAGTGACCACCTGCAGTGGCCCGATCTGGCAAGTGACAAATCCGAGCGTCCTTCACGCCATCGGACAGTCTTTATTGTCAAGCCCTGGTACACCTTTAGAAAATAAATCGCACAACCTAATCGATATTCTATAATTAAATAGAATATTCCAATATTCGATAATCGTGACCCATCCCTAATAAATACCCCACATTTCTTCCACAATACCATGGTATAGTTGTTACTACAGTAAATCCATGGTAAGCGATGGAGATTTGTAGATTGAAAAGTCATCTGACTGTATCGTTGCACACAGAGTTTTTCTGCCGTTTTATCTGGATTTAAACTAGTTTATGAGTTGACTGATATCGACTGACACTAGTTTACATCAGTCATTTGTGTTCTTCACTGAATTCATGTGCTTCTCACTGGATATCACAGTGCTGTTTAGTGTTTGCGTGATCTGTGACACCTCTGCACAACACAACACCTCTGCTCTAGTCAGCTCGCTCTACGCTGTGCCGCTGTTTGAACCGAGCATATATGGTCCGTGTGGCGTGGTTCAAATGAGTAGCGCTGTTTTGTTCCTGCTTTTCCCGCATAAATATTACATTGACTGTTTATCGAGTACTATATAATTATAGTTATCGTTTTATCCCTCAGCCCTACCTCAAAGTATATCTGCTCCCGCACCCCTGCTGTGAACTCTGGCGCCCGGAACCACTGCTTTAGACCTCAATGTATCGTCACGAGCCGCAGGGTTTAATTTGGTTTTGTCTGTGTATGTTTTTTTTTTTTTCTCTCAAAGCCGTGAGTCCCATTGACTGCCATTATATGACTGACAGACTCCAACGTTTGAGTTAAAAGAATCTTTGTTTGTGTTTTACTGGAGAAACAGTCACCTACATCTCGGATGCCTTTGGGGTAAGCAGATAAACATCAAATTTTCATTTTTTGGGTGAACTATCCCTTTAAGAGCATTCAAAGTACAGTTGAGAGGTTCAAGGTCGCTTACACAAATACAAAAAATAATAACATTTTGAATAAAAATAATAAATAAAATCGAACTCATTCTGAAGCAGTACAAATGTGCACGGTTCACTGGATGTTTTCTATTCACTATTTTATGTTTCTAGGGAAGAACTGTAAAACTATTAAGCATGTAATATAAACCTAAACTGAAACCTGAAGTTTTCATTCCATTCGGTATTCTAAGTGCTGACTTCATTTTAAACAACGGATATGGTTTAAAAGGGAAGATCCAATCAGGAAAGTAACTGAAGAGTCTCATAATTGCATCATTTAACCAATGACTCAGTCTGGCTAATAGTGCCACTCCTTGCCAGAGTCCAGCCGCCAGCTCTACTGTACAGCTACTCGAGCAGGAAAATGTGCTGCAAAACATACCAATATTCTAGAAATGTCTTTGAGGAAGAGGAGGAATTCATTGCCCATCCTTTCTAGATTAAAGCATCACTGACATGGATTCAGTGTTATAGGACCGGCATTGTCTAATAATATTAATATTCGCCAAGGTATGGCTGCACAATTATGGCAAAATAATAACCATGATTATTTTCGTTATTATTGAGTTCCCGATTATTTAACATGATTACTTATTGACTTATTAAACATTCTGCATTTATTGTATTGTAAAAACATATGTATGTATGTATGTATGTATGTATGTGTGTGTGTGTGTGTGTGTGTATATATATATATCAGATTGATATAGCCTACTTTATACACACACACACACACACACACACACACACACACACACACACACGTATACTTACATAGATTTAAAACAAAGAACAAAACAAGATATAATTGTTGGAAGCCAAAACCATAATTGAAAAAATATATATCAGGGCTCTAGACTAAATTTTTCTTAGGTGCACCGGCACAAAAGTTAGGTGCACCCAAATTTTTATATAGGCAATATTGACTAGTAAACGACTAACTAACAATCTGGTCAACATAAAGTTCTTTATTTGAAGCACAATTCTACAAGAAAGGTAACTTACAGAAAAAGTGTTGGTGCTTAAAGTGCTTCACTGAGCTGAGATTTAAACTTAAAACATCTCAAGATAAATAAAATCTAAATTAAGTGTTTTAAGGGCGTCAAACTGAACATCTCGTGGCTCAATGTATTATGGACTATCCTCCATTGCAGTTACATGCCCCTCGAATGGCTAACTCCTGTAGTTTAGCTTTCTTGATCTTTGGCCTCGGCTAAACCAGCTGACCACACTCTCCAGCATCAACATCTTCCAGACTTGCCCCTCTACACTGATTCTGATCAGATCTTCCACTGTGTCTGAATGAAGGGATGCTCTAGTGCAGTGCTTCTCAAACCCCCCCCCCCCCCCCCCCCCCCCCCCTTAAACCCATAAAACAATCCTGTGCCCCATCCCACCACAGACTACCAAATAATTGCACTAAACATAATGAAAAAAAAAAAGTATTTACAGTTTTTATAACCAATTCTTACTATGCAAAAAAGAAGTATACTTAGGCCTTTAGTGTTATGTTAGAAGCATTTTTATACTCATACCTTTTCTTGATTTAATATTTTGATTTTTTTTAGCTTTATTTTCATTTCAATGTTTAGTTTTGAAATGTTGTATGCATTTGTCATATTTATTTCATGTCTTTATCTTCATAAATGTGTGTATATAATATGTATAGTTTTAACTTTTAATTTTAGTTACTTTTTCTTATTTGTAAGCCGCTTTGGATAAAAGCATCTGCTAAATGACTAAAAGTAAAGAAAAAAATAACTGTTCTGTTCTGTCTAATCGTCTCTCTGTGCTCATACTGTATTTTAATTAGGGATGGGTATCGTTAAGGTTTTAACGGTATTACTACTCTTATCGATACTGCTTATCGGTCCGGTACTTTAACGGTATTCTTATCGGTACTTTTTGTTATTTATATATATATACATACATATATACATACATACATACATACACATATATGTATGAAATATATATTTCTATGATAGATTAGCAGCTTAATTAACATGGCTTTATATTCTGAAATGTTAAATAAATATAAAACATAAATTTGTAAATGCAGCAGTGTGCAGACATTTTTAGTGTTTTATATACATATGATAAGATAGAGTAAGAACATGAACAAAGAAACAAAGTTAAATAAACTGACAAATATACTAGGGATGGGTCACGATTTTCGAATATTCGAATATTCTATTTAATTCTAGAATATCGATTAGGTTGTGCGATTATTTTCTAAAGGTGTACCAGGGCTTGACAAATAAAGACTGTCCGATGGCGTGAAGGACGCTCGGATTTGTCACTTACCAGATCGGGCCACTGCAGGTGGTCACTAAATTGTATCATTTGCATGCGTTTTTAAGCCTTGTTTGTTTAAAAATGTAAGCGATTAAAAAGCATTTGGGCGCGAAAGACAACTCCTTTCATGCGCGCTGTGTTCTGTTCTGTGTGAACAGCGCGAGCACATAGAGCCGCGTCTCTGACACGCGCGAGCTGCCTGAACGGGCAAATACATGAAGTATGTCAAACTACCCCTCTTGGCAAGTAACTTTAGCAATAATTCATCTATATTGAATTTATATACTGGAGTACAGATGCACAGATCAACAGGATATTTGTTTGTTTTATTTTAGAGCATCTTCTGTTCCAAGCTTGCACACAAACTGCACTGTCGGCACTCGGGCGCGGCACACATACATAGTGTACACATACATACACACACACTATAGTGTGAGCGCTAACCATGCTGGAGAACGGAACTTCTGATACGTTCAGCCTGATTGCGTGAACAATAGACCTGTTAAGCAATATATTGTGAGAGGGCCGTTTGCTACAGCGTCCCAAACAACTCAAATAATAAACCACAAAGTTAACAAAACGATGCACTCCACAGAGTGCTTCTCTGTCACCTTCACGTGCTGTTTCCCATTAATGAAGCCGTGACGAGCTCCCTGCATTCAAATTATTAGTTTTTTGCTGAAATAATAACGTAATATTCCACTGGTTGATATATTATATTTATATGCAAAACATTTGTGTTGTTTTTCGTGTTAAATGTGAAGAATGACAGGTTGGATGCCACACTTATTATTATTAATTTTTTGGCATATATATATAGTATACAGGTGTAATTTTCACTTTAACTTCAAGCAATGTAACATGATTTTATGATCGTAATTTTTACTTTATTCTTAAAATATTATGACGTTAATTATTTAGTTATTTATTTGAGAAAGATAAACTGATCAAACTTGCGCTGGCCGCTTGGTATTTAAAAAAAGCAAAAACTTGAATTTAACAAAAATAAGATGCTCCAATCATATTTCTAAATTAAATTAATAAAGAAAGGAAACAAAATAATGACCAATTTGCTATAAAAAAACTGAACTATTTAAATGGCTCAGCTAGAGAGAGAGAGAGAGAGTTCTAATTGTGAACAACTTCTTCCCGAGCATGATGTGAACATGTTCATTTAATATATTTATATATATGAAATAGGTTATTGTTATGAAGACAGACGTTAAAATAACTGTTCACATAATAAGTGCCGTCATTCAGGCGGTTCACAATATGTTTTAGCGCGTAATATGTTTTAAGAATGATATTCTGTTTAGCGCGCAATATGTTTTACGCCTAATATTCATTGATGCATTAATCAGATTTAAGATTTTCTTTTTAATAATATGAATGTTCATGCTCATTTTTAAAATGGAAATGTCCTAGCCTTATGAGCAGTTGATAATCGACGGACTGTTCTGTTAATAAATGCCGTCCTTCGGTTATGTTATATTAATGTTTCAGCACTCATACTTTACAACCATTCATTTTCTTGGGTTAAGATATACTATTCTCTAATTAAACAGTTTGTTATCATACAGATTGAAAGCCTGGACGGTCTCTCTCCCCCTCTCTTTCTGTGTGTGTGTGTATATGTGTGTGTGTGTGTGTGTGTGTGTGTGCGTGCATACGTGTGTGTGCGCGTGGGTGGGCAGGTGCATGCGGGGAGGGGTGCGATTTTCGAATAGTAATCGAATAATACCCAGCGATTATCGAATATTACTTTTGCTTAAAATGCCCATCCCTAAAATATACCATTTGTCATACTATAAAACAAAAGTAAAAAAAAAAAAACACAGTGCTTTCATTTATCTATGATGGTCTACTAACATTAATGTTCAGGTAAGTAATAGCTACAAAATAAATCTAAAAGGGATCAAATATAAATGAACACTGCATAGTTTTCACTGTATATATTGATAGATTAATGCTTAAAGCTATTACTTTATTCAGATTAAGAGCTGTGAGTGATTTTCTCTTTGTGTTTTGTTCTTTGATTAACATTGAAGAAGCTCCAATCTGTCACTGAGACAAAATATTGACACACAATTTTCTCCCGACTGTTCTCGTTCACTTTAAGATATAAACTGTGTTTTAAGTGAATACTCTCCAAGCCGTCCGTTTTTACATGCTTTGTGTGTATTTGATCGTTTGGACGCGCCCGAAGCTCAAAGTGTTCTTTGCTTGTCAGTTTTAGAGCACGCCGCACACGCGCGCACACACACGCACACACACTTCAGCCTGAGGAACAGCGTCTCTCGTGTGGATTGTACTTTCAACCAGTGGTGTAGTGGAGGGTATACGCAGGTATATGGCGTATACCCACTTCTTTATCAGTCAGCATTCCGTATACCCACTTCTAAATCTCCTCTGATGCGCATCATTCAGTAGTGTCCTGCACTAGCCAAATCGTGACAGTCCAGCATATGAGTACCTAATTCAATCACATGTGAATAAATGCAAATATTCCCTAAAAAATCCAGTAAAGACAGTGATGCGGTCAGGAATGAGATGTAAACATTCTCGTACAGTGTATGTTTCATTTATACTCGAAGCCGGATGGCGCTTTCGCGCATAAAGTCAGCGATATGCCATTTTTTTAATTGGACAAAAAAAATTGTTTATTTGACATTTCTGTCTCCCTCACTTCGGATATGATTAAGAATCAAGATTTTTTGTTTGTTTCAAGAAGAGATCACAATTCTCCCACAATCCTGAACAGTCAACTAAACAAAATAGCATGTAATTTACTAGAGGTTCAGACAAAATATCAATTGCTGCAGTCTGTTTATATATTTTAATCATTTATTGCTAAATCTGCACCTCTTCTGTGGATAATATTATTTTTTATAATGATCCTTACTCAAGCAGCAGAAGTTAAGTGACAGCGTGCAAATATTACTGGCCCATTTTGGAGTGAACTAAATATGGAAGACTAGTTTTACACGTCACTCTTTATGATACAGGTCGTTCATCCTTTCCCGGGCCGTAAAAAAAAAAATTGGGGGTATAAATTAAGAGTATACCCACTTCTCCAGGCACCACTACACCACTGCTTTCAACGTTTTATTATCAAACATGTCCAGCAATTTAGTAACTGTAAAGACGGCATTTTACAACAATCGACAGACGATTGATCTGATTCTGATGTTAAGTTTTGTTCAGGGAGGAACGAATGCGCGCCGCTGTGAAGAGAAGGAAGTTGTGTTAGAAGAAACACGGCTATAATCTTTAGAAGCTAAAAAAAACATTAAATAAACTCAGTTTAATATAACAGCCACAGGTCTAAAGTGTAAGCATGTTTTAATGGTTAGTTCTCTCTTCTATCATAAACAGGGCTTTCATGTTGCGCGTGCTGAACTCATCCACGTGAGCGATCTCGCTTCTGATTTGGGAATAGCAAAAATGCATCATAGACAAGAGTTTGAATATTATTGCATATAAAAACAGCTGGTGACTCTGGCGGGATAGAATTTGCAAGATAATGTGTATATATAGCAATAATAAATGTATGTGTGTTTTCTTAATTTCTCCAGTACCGATAGCAGAACCGTTAACGTCAGAGCTTATCGATACTCCGGTCTTTTATAATTTAGCCCCGAGACCGATTAAATACCGGGTTTCGGTACCCATCCCTAATTTAAATGCAGCCAAATTCTCAATAAAACTGTTTTACTTTATATATTTGACTGTTTATGTTTTCAGTTAACAGGATAAATATGAAATAATGACTGAAACACGTCCCTTTAAGAATTCATAACCAGCTCTCCCTTCCAAGAAGCTAGTCTGCACAAAAATACTAATTTATAATTGTATTGAGCCGTTGTCTGATGAAATCAAATAATACACAATATAAGACAAGACAATTCCTGTGCTGTGATTTCTTCTATATTTGCATGTACATTTAGAGAAGCAATAATATCTGTTTTAACTGAACGGGCTCCTCTCAGACGCTCGCTGAACAGAGCAGATGCAGAGAAAGCGCGTTGATCTCGCGCCGTTGCGGCGATCACAGAGACACTGAGAGAGAGACTCGATTTGTCACTAGTTGCTTTTTTTGGAAAACAAAAAAGTTGCTATGGGGGTCTACAAAGGCGCTAAATGTCGCTAAGTTGGCAACACTGCACGCATCTCTACTACTCACCTCTTTCTCTCTGTCTGACTGCAGCAGCACACGTGACGCATTTGTCAACGCGCACACACACATACAGGAATATCTGGACTGCGGCCAATCAGAGGGGGGGTCCGCCCTTCACTATCTCTGATTGGTTTAGACCACGATATAAGCCTAACGGGGGTGTCTTTTGTTGAACCACAGAGTTTCTGAGTCACGGATACTTTTTTTTTTCTTTTCTCTTTTCTCGAATGGCTGGACGCACCAGTGCGCCCTGGGATTTTTGTTAGTCGCACCCGAGAGAAATTAGGTCGCACGTGCGACCAAATTGGTCGCACTCTAGAGCCCTGTATATATTAATTGCACAGCTCAAGTAAACTAAACAAGCTATCCAGATTATTATATACAAGCAGTGATACCAGCAATGCTCTTTGTGCTGCATTTGTGTGTAATATTACTCTTTTGTTTGAATTACTCCTGGCAGTACTCTAGTCCCAAATGCAGCTTGTTGTAAGAGGAGTAAGACAGTGGTTTCTATTTATACACTGGTTTGCAGCGCTGCAGCGCCAGAGCAGAGGCCAGAAAAGAAAAAAAATGATCAAGATGTGTTTGCATGCAGCCTGTGAGGAGATTTTGTGCTTTTACTTCACCTTCCTCTTCCTGCGCTCGAGTTAAACAGCACATTCACACATGGCTTCAGGGGCGGTCTCAAATAACTGCAGCCTATTTGAAGTGTGAAAACAGTGCAAGCCATCTTCAAATATTTCTTGACAAAGCAAGTGCATTTCTCAGATTGCCAAAAGAAGTCACCCAGACAGTTCAGATTGACTGCTGTACATATTTAACTTTTGGCCATAAAAAAATAATACTCTCACTGAAAATACCTATTGTAGCAACTTTATACAGCAATCTATCACCTACTGTAGCAAAGGTTAAACGATAAAAGTTGTTCACTCAAAATGAAAATGTACTAATAATTTACTCCGCTTCAGACCAAAATGAGTTTGTTTCTTCATCAGATTAAATTTTGATAAATTAAGCATTACATCAAATGCTCACCAATGGATCATCTGCAGTGAATGGGTGCCGTCATAATTAGAGTTCAAACAGCTGATAAAAGCATCACAGTAATCCACAAGTAATCCACACCAGTCCAGTCCATCAACTTGCATCTTAAAACGGGAAAACTGCAAAACAATTCCCTCATTACTTTTTTATTTTAAAACGTTGCTTCTGGCTAAATGAATCCTCTATCTATAACACTGCTTTCTCCAGTGAAAGGATCATCTTGTCTGAAACAGGAGAGATATATGCGCAGATCAAGTATTGTCCACAAGTGAAAACAGTCATAAACAAATGTCTTTGGATTCTGATGTGAGAAGACAAAAAGGAATGGACTTTTTCCACTGGCGGAAGTGTTTTAATGGATTATAGACTCGCATTTTGGTCAGATGCTAAGGTTTTGAAGTTAGAACGCCTTAATGATGAATTAATTTCTTACAAACAAAGCTTTTGATTTCACAAGACATTAACTTAATTGAAAGACTGAAGTCATGTGGATTATTGTGATGTTTTTATCAACTGTTTGGACTATTTCTGACGGCACCCATTCACTGCAGAGCATCCACTGGTGAGCAAGTGATGCAATGCTAACTTACATCATGAAAATGATATCCTGCAAAACCCATCTCTAAGTTACTTACAAGTGTAAACTGCCTTTAAAGGATGCAGAACACATGTCTGGCATGTTTTCTTATTATAAATACTAATCTAATGAGAGAAGATGCTGATAGTTTCCTTTCGTCAAGTTCACATTAAAGCACAAAATCAAACCTCACAGACAACAGACTAGCTAACAAGCGAGTAGCAAAACACGAAACAAATGAATTGTGATCATCATTTCCTAACTTTATAAGCCGTAAGATAACGGCAGCTCAACGTTACGATATGATATTCTGCGATTTACCTCAGCAACACACGTCTTCAGTCGTGATTGATTTCTTGCATAACAATAGCTAAACAGAGTATAACATATAGTATTCTTACCTTGCAGCAGGATAAGAGTTCATCAAACACGACTATTCACTTTCTTCACCGCTCAAACGGTTTACTGTGATGACGCGGCTCCCTTCAGTCAGAGGAAAGTCCGTCTAACGTTAGCAGCATCCGATTACTTTTGCCGCTTTTCACACTTTCGCCACGCGTTACAAAAGGCACACTCGCGCTGCACAGGAACGCTCCTATTGGCTGGTTGAGGCGCACCGCGACATGACGGCAGCGTTTGATTGGTTGGCCTCACAGTACGTCACTAGAAATATGTTTCACACGTCGAACAGTTATGCAGACCTAAGCGTAATATTTCGTATTCCTATGAATTTTGTGGTCAAGAAAAATAGACTATTTTTTAGTTGTATTAACTCAAGATTGTTTTGGAAGGATTTGGAATTCTATATTAACAGAAAATGGAGTGTATGATAGAAATGTGTATATTTGAGGTACGTTTTAATACAGAAAACGAACTTTGAATTGTAAAGAACAACATATCATACATTTATTTTGTTAAGAGAATCCCATATACATAAAAAGAAGTGGGCTCAATGAAAACCAAATTTTGCACCTTTCTTAAACTACTTTAAATTATACGTAAATCTCTTGGAACAAACAAAAAAGCATTGAAAAGCTCTGAAAGCATTGAAATGTATGCAATTTTCTTCCTTAATTTCTCTCTCTCTCTCTCTGGCAGCTAATGTTAATTTGATTGTGTAATACCTCTTGATTATGAGACCTCTTGTTGTTGTAGCATTGAATCAATAAAGCATAAAAAATAGTTATGCAGACATTCTATGCAGATCTCAAACTATACATATTTTTTGTTAATGTGTTAAAGCTTTTTGAAATGAGTTATGTAAGAGTTATTTCTGAAAAAGTCATTGTTATTTCTCAAATTCTCATTTTCAGTACATTGTTATTTTTAATCATACTTGGTGATTTTTCTTTATACACAATTACACATTTAGAGAGTAAGAAGAACCCGCTACTGTTGATTTTTTGGTAGACTATAAATCGTATGTTTTGTCTTTGATGGGCATAAAAAATACTAAATCTTTGAAAAGCCAAAAATGACTTTAAATGTTTATCCTTGTATTTTTCCCCTGGCATTATGTTTTGGCTATTTATTGTATTATTACGATACGTCTCATTTCCTATTTTTCTTGTTGTTCTGTACGTGTTGATACAATTGCATGTACTATAAATGTTTGGCACAAATTAAAAAACATTGTGCGTTAAAGAGGATCAAATTAAATGTTGACTTAAAATTATTATTAATAATAATGCTCCTTTTCCTTTCTGTTCATGCCATTAAAATGCTCTATATTTATCAGTTCATGTTAAATGTACACATCATTAAGAGACATTATGAGTTTAGTGCACTATGCCTTTATTCTGGTACAGAAGTTAATGAGTGCAGAACAGAGTCAGACCTCGCAGAAAGCCATTTAGATTATCTACTGCCAGTCTGCAGCAACTCTTCAAATATACATTAACTTCATTAAATAGTCATATTCATACACGTGCAAGGAAAACTCTAAACCAATTAAAGTCAGCTCCCTTTCAGATTGGAATAGCAGTACGATTGTAAACGTGAGATCTTCAGAGTTTGCGGATCAGTCTTTCAGGACGAGAGGGGCTTTGACTTGAGCAGCAACCTCTGCACCCATGAGCTCCTCCACTATAGTCAAGGCAAACTCAAAGCTGGTTCCTGGCCCTCTGCTGGTGATCACGTTACCATCCTTCTGAACACGAGCCTCTGAATATTTATAATGATCTGGGGGAAGAATACAAAATAATTCATATGACTAAAGATATCACCACGGTCGACAAGTGCAATCTTTATTTTTCGTTCTCCTGCAGCGAAACGAAACACAAAAGCACCCTAGTTTAAGAAGAAAAATACAGTGCATCTTATGTAATTAAGAAATCCCGAATGACCTACAACATCTCTGGAGATGCACAAAACATATACATTGTGTTTAATGAAATGCAAAAGTAATGCCCACCACAATTTTTATATAAAATCAGCTTTTTAAAACAAAGAAAAGAAGCAGGAGGAAGGCTAGTGTGTGCGTTTTAAAATAGGGGGAAACTCCAAAGATTAAATCTGATTTGAAACATGTGACATTATCACTTTATTTAGTGATCATCTAAACACCAAGTTTGGATTCATCAATCAGAATGATTTTTATATCTATTGTGTACCCTCTGTTGGATGTTTATTGCGTGTTCTTTTCCATGACATGTCCCTCAAGTATGCAAGTTTCTGTCACTGACATTAAAGGCCTGTGAGAAAAATACTAGGTATATGCCAAGACATTACCACCAGCCATCATCTTGTCCTTGGCACCTGGATGGGTGGTAACTGTGCTGCCATAGGCGATACCGTGAGCCAAGAGTGCCGTCGGGCCTGCAACAGGTCAGAAAATTACATTAAGTTAGACAATTTTAACTTATAAAAGCAGAAACATTTGATACAAATCCTGTGATTTTTATTTGTGCTATTTGCAAAGCATCGCTATACTGGAGTAAATAATTTGAAGAACCTTGTTTTGTGTGTAAACCTCCAATCACATTTTCTTCAGAAAAATGTGCAAACCAATCATTTTTAACATAAAACTCTTGCTGAAGTCAAACTGTGCATGATTCAGTGCCAGTGCCTGGAAGGGGAAAAGCGATTTTACGTGGTGTAATCATATCGCTACCAGCCAAACATCAATATACTGTTATCTAAAATAAACCAGGTATACAATTTCCATCTAATTCTGTAATCTGCATTGGAAGAAGAAACGGAAGAAAGTAAAAATAGGGATCTAAAAATACCAGGGTTTTGCTGCATTATCATTGGCTGTGCCCTGAGCTCATCTGAACAGTAATGAAAAGAGAGCTCTTAACTATTGATTGTGCACCCTGGCAGACGCCCAGTGCGCTCTAGTGATTACACTTTCTCTGGCAGGACGTTTACTGACCGATCTAAATCTAATCCTTGCATCTACTGTTACAGGTCTAGCTTGTGAAAAGCTCAGTCCACAAAAGGAAATAAAAGAAAGGCAAATATAAAGGGCCGATATGCCCCAATCAACAGTCTTTTGTTTCAGAACATTTATCAGTAAATTTAATTTTTTGGTAGATACCAATTAAACTAATTTATTTAGATACAGTAGGTTTACTTAAGTATACATTTATTTAACATCTTTTGTTGGTTAACATTAATGACACAGATAGGTATTTAATTAGTAATGATGTCCATTTAAGACAGATGCATGTAATACTGACACATTCAGTGTTCACCCACCAGTTTATGTTCACTTAAGCCATAACCGACTGTATTTACGTGAGATACTCTACACGATAGACATTTGGACTGCTGTGTGTGTATTTGATCGCGTGCTGTATGAGAACTGAAGACGTGGAGCTAGCGCGCGAGAGAGCACTTCTATCAGCGCGATTCCGCCTATCGCGCCTTCACTAACTTTAAGTTAATCGACAAAGAATTGTGACAAAACGGGACGTCTGTTCACCCAGTCCTTAACCCTTCAGGCGCTTGAGGCCATTGCTAGTTCATGTTTTGGTAGACTATCTGTCCGCTGCGGCTGCCATAGTCTACGGAGACTAGACATGCGAACGCCCCGTATCTGATTGCAAGCCAATGACAGGCACGCACATTTTGAAAGACAAGACAGTTAACTTAGCCTAGACAGGATGTAGTTTGAATGTCCGGAAGTCCACAAATAACATTCTAGTCCCATCTCGTCTTGTTAACGAAGGCGAGGCTTACATTTGATCATGGCTTTTATCATCAGATATTAATTTTAGCTGTTCAACTCTTAGTCACAGAAAAAAGGTTTGTAAACGAATATTTCTCGTCCTTGTCTTCGTTGAAAAAATTAACACGGTTTGTAATCAGGCTGTTTTTGGGCACCATTGACTTCCATTGTAGGAAAAAATAAATACTATGGAAGTTAATGGTGCCCCAGAACTGCTGTTTCCCACATTCTTCAAAATATCTTCCTTTGTGTTCAGCAGAACAAAGACATTCATACAGGTTTGGAACGACTTGAGGGTGAGTAAATGACAGAATTGACATTTTTGGGTGAACTATCCCTTTAAGTATTACTGAGTACAATAATAGTTTTTATTTTTTGTTATTTTAATTTTAAAGTTTAGCAATTTAAGTGTTTTTGTCATTTTATTATTAAACTAAATGCAACTTTATTTTACAAGGATTACTTTACATTTTACGAGGTCTACACAAAAAGGTTCACACACATACATACATGTGAACCTTTTTTTGTAAACCTTGTAAAATTAAACGTTTTAAAAGTAATACTTGTAATATATATACACATACATACATATTGATAACTAAAATAAATAATATTTTTATGGTTTTAGTTAACTAGAATTAAAGAATTACCCTGAATGCCATGAGTGTTTTTCACTGATGTTAAAAGGCCACTAGAAGTTTAGTCGGTCAGCATTTAGGAGTACACCAGCGTATGCATATGCAAAGCTAATTAGACATGGATAAGGATTTCGAGTTTGCCAGTGTAATTACCCAAGAAATTATGGATGCTAATTTATTTTTGACAATCTGATCATGCATTCTGAATCTACGGACACAGACTCGGTTTTGAAGGTACTCCACGGCACTAAAAGAAGCCATTTCCTGTTCATTAGAGATCCCTATGGAGACATCTGCCGTTTTCTGGGACGCCTTCCACTCTCCTCTGCTCTCTACGGCCACATGGGCTCACTGTCCTCATTCACCACGTCCTTCACGAGCCCTTGAACGGCAAAGCTGATAGCACACATCTCTGCGTTCAATACTCCCACAAATGAAGACGGACGTGCTTAA
Source organism: Schizopygopsis pylzovi (assembly GCA_027422435.1). Classification (NCBI taxonomy): domain Eukaryota; kingdom Metazoa; phylum Chordata; class Actinopteri; order Cypriniformes; family Cyprinidae; genus Schizopygopsis; species Schizopygopsis pylzovi. The sequence goes on from JAPDDL010000982.1 coordinate 18,949, forward strand.
TACTGGCAATTACTACAACTCATTATCCTCATGATTTGTATTTCAGATTTGTAGTTTTACATATAATTATAATCTATTGAGCATCATATTGACATGCCACACATCAGAAAGAAATCTTCCAGAAATGATCCAGACGGTTCAGGTGTACAAACGGTGACAAAGACCCGCTTGGGAAAAAATTACCAAAGGCCTCTGGGAAATTCATACTGGAGGGAAAAGGTAATATGGCTTCTCTTGCTGACATTTTGCCTAATGGAGCAGCGCTGAAAGAGTTGAAATAAATGCTGTTTATCAAGGGAAAGGTTAATGTGTGCACCGAGGTCACGATATGAAGATTACCTGCACAGATTGCAGCGATCAGACCCTTCCTGCCCTCCTGGTCCTTCAGCACCTCTTTCACAGCGGGAGACTACAACACACACACACATATAACGTGTCATTACTGAAATCACCGTCACAACACCTCTTCAATTTACATAATTATGCAATGTTTGCATTTCCCGATACAAGCCCATTTCTAACCTCAGCAGAAGCTAAGATGCTCTCTATTTATTCGAGGGATGCAGCATAATTTTATGCAAGATGCTCATGGCGTGAGAGCTCTCCTATGGAATCCGCTCAACTGTAAAACACACATAATTAAAAGCAAAGCCGTACCTCAGAAAGGTTTTGAGCTCCAAGCAAACCTCCAGGCAGAAGTACGACATCATACGGACCCTGTAGGGCAAATTACATTCATCTATATTATGTTGTTTTGATTATGTTTGACAATCAAGGATGTTTCCCTACTATAGCTGATGTGCATATGTTGGTATCGAGGTTTTGGATGTGATAAATTGAACATATTTATAGAAATCTAGCTTCATCGAGTTGCATTATTGCAATGCATTATTTGGCCAGTGGATGGAGACAGCACTCTATTTACCTTCAGCTTCATTCAGCACAAATTAGTTATAGTCAACTTAAACTTATGAGGAGCTGGTTAAAGCCAGACCTGTTTGCGGGCATCCTCTAGGCTGGAGTCTGGGCAGATCATGACATCACGGCTGCACTGCACCGGCTCTTTACCCGCCAGACCTGCCACTGTAACAGCAATCTATGGGAGAGAGGAAAAAACATCAATGAAATGAGCATATCTGCTTTGAGTGTGTGTTTTTTTTATATATATATATATATATATATACACACACAAACATACAGGTGCATCTCAAAAAATTTGAATATCATGAAAAAGTTTTGTAACATTTCAAAAAGTGAAACTTTCATATATTCTAGATTCATTACATGTAAAGTAAAACATTTCAAACGTGTTTTTTTTGTTTATTTTTTTGAACTTACAGTTCATGAAAGTCAAAAATCAGTATCTCAAAATATTAGAATATTTACATTTCATTAAAGCACCATCCATACAGTATAAATTATGGGTATCTCTTGTTCTTTGAAAGCACAATAACGGGGGAACACTGCTGACTTGGCAATGGTTCAGAAGACGATCATTGACACCCTCCACAAAGAGAGTAAGTCACAGAGGATCATTACTGAAAGAGGGGGCTGTTCAAGGAGTGCTGTATCAAAGCATATTACATGCAAAGTTGACTGGAGTGAAGAAATTGGGTAGGACAATGTGTACAAGCAACAGGGATGACCGCAAGCTTGAGAATACTGTCAAGTAAAGCAGATTCAAACACTTGGGAGAGCTTCACAAGGAGTGAACTGAAGCTGGAGTCAGTGCATCAAGAGTCACCACACTCAGACATCTTCAGGAAAAGAGCTACCAAACCACTTCTGAAACAGAAACATCGTCAGAAGCATCTTACCTGGGCTAAAGAGAAAAAGAACTGGACTGTTGCTCAGTGGTCCAAAGTCCTCTTACATTTCATTTGTAAATCAAGGTCTGGAGGAAGACTGGAGAGGCACAGAATCCAAGCTGCTTGAAGTCCAGTGTAAAGTTTCCGAGGTCAGTGATGAATTGGGATGCCGTGATGTCTGCTGGTGTTGGTTCATTGTGTTTTATCAAGTCCAAAGTCAATTGTCCATCTACCAGGAGATTTTGGAGCTCTTTATGCTTCCATCTGCTGACAAGCTTTATGGAGATGCTGATTTCCTTTTCCAGCAGGACATTAGCACCTGCCCACACTGCCAAACCCACTTCAAGTGGTCTGCTGACTATGATATAACTGTGCTTGATTGGCCAGACAACATGCCTGACCTGAACCCCATCTGGAATATATGGGATATTTTCAGGAGAAAGAAGAGAAACCGTGGATACAACAATACAGACGAGCTGAATATTGCCTCAGCAGTGCCACCGGCTGATCGCTTCCATTCACTCCTCACTGATGCTGGAGTTTGTGCTAAAGGAGCCCCGACCAAGTACTGAGTGCAGAAATGATCATACTTTAAAGATCTTGAACTTTTCTGTTTTGCAAATCCTTTTTTAATTGATCTTAGGAAATATTCTAATATTTTGAGATACTGGATTTTTGACTTTCATGAGCTGTAAGCTCTAATCATCATCATCATCAAAAAAAAAAAAAACTTTTACTTTACATGTAGAAAATCTATAATATATGAAAGTTTCACTTTTTGAAATAAGTTACAATAAATAATTTTCTTTTTCACGAATGTAAGCTTTTCTGAAGATTCAGAGTTTGGGGGAAAATGCATCTATAACGGTTTAGTTTTATATATATATATATATATATATATATACACAAACATTTTTCACAGCTTTGTCATAATTATTCAACCCCTGTTAAACATGTTTTTAAGTCCCTTATTTGTATAGTAAGGAAAGAAATTGTGCTAAAACACAAGTAAGCCTATATAAAACAGTAATATCATGAAAAATTATTACAATTTAAAATCGCTGTTTTCTATTTTATTATGTTTTAAAATGTACAATTGAATTTTCAGCATCATTAGTCAAGTGGTCCTTCAGAAATAATTCTAATATTCTAAATTTTCAGGATTCTATAATGAATAGAAAGATCAAAAATAGCATTTATTTGAAATAGGAATGTTTTGCAACTTTATAAATATATTTGTTGTCACTTTTGATCAATTAAATGCATCATTACTAAATAAAAGTATGAAGTTCTCTCTAAAAACTACGTATATATTCTCTGATTGTGTAATGTCAGAGTTCACTCTTTGGCATTTACACACTGGCAGCTGAGAGTCTGGCAGCAGTATGTGACCATATACCGTTGCACATTGAACAGACGCTGATCTCTGCACGAACTTTACAAACCAAATGCAGAAATTCAGATAATGAATAATATGCCCCGCACACATAACTAGTTGCCTACAGACTTGCACACAGCAGCACTGCATTTGTGCAAAGCTCCACAGCTCAACGGAAGAGTGCTGTACAGACCCCCGCTCTGCGCATGACATCCACCGGGATCACCGTCTCCATCTCCTCCGCGCCCTTCGCCAGGATCACTAGAGCTCTTTTACCAGCCATGACTGCGAGTCTGAGGCCTGGGACTGTCTGCAGCGCGATACAACCCCACTCACACGAGTCACGACAACATAAAAGGTGTTTCCGGGTCTGGTTACTTCTGGGCAACTACCGGGCAAAATAAAAGTCTTATTTTTAGTCGTGAATTAATTGATTACATTTCTATGTGCAATCATATACTTTGTATTATTGTTAAAACAAAATAATGCGTATCAAATCGCAAATATAAAAAAAAATTATACTTTCAACAACAACAAAAAAATTACCCTCAAATATCTGAAGAGTAAAAATCAATTGCATTATGAATAGTCTTCACAGAGATGAATCATGTAGATCCATCGAACAGAAAATATCCTTAAATACATAGTATACACTACAGCTTTATTTTCAGTTATGCATACAGCAAATACATTAATAATACCTGAATAAAAGAGTCCCTTATATAATTCATTTTTTTAGATCTGTTTTTATCTGTCTGTATCTCCTAGAATATATATGTGAATCAGGAGCGTAGCCAGAAAGGAGACTCTGGATGTGCATCAGAAAAACTGGGTGTGCCACAATTATTGTCAGATTAATGCGCTAAAAAAATAAGCATGCTTATTGGGTATTAATATGTTAGTTTAACCATTTCATTTTTGTGTAGGCTACATGTGTCTGTTATTCGATTCTGTGTGTGTATCTGTGTAAGCAAGCTTAATGATTATTAATATGATAGTTTAACCATTTCATTTATATTTGTGTGTGTGTGTGTGTGTGTGTGTGTTTCTGTGAGCCTATTGTCCATTTTCGATGAGTTTCACTGTCAGCTATGCATCCAGCTATGTTGGCCTAGACCCTAAAAGCATACCACCTTAGGCCTTAAAATTCTTGAACCCTGGTTATCGCTGCTTGCAGCTATATTTTTGTTGTTGTTGTTTTTTTCCATTTTCCGAAGCTTTCTCGCTCAAAAGGGTCACCGACAATCACATACAACCTACAACAGCTCTTTAACTGCGCTCTAGTCAAAAGCGCTCACTGTAGCCTAATCATTAACTACACACATCATGAACCCCTTTAAAGTACAATTTATGTCACATATTTTAACAAGACTAAACTCCTATTTAACCTGATGATCACAGGTTTAATAAAAATACATTTTAAGTTTCTAATTATAACACCGCATTTCCACGGTTATTCAAACAACGAACAAATTATACAGCAGAGCAACATTCGCGGTGTGAATCAATAAACGAACGTCGCTCGCGTCTGTCTTATTGCTTGATAAAGAGTCTGATGCTTTGCATAAAATAAACAGGGGCGCGGGAAGGTGTTTTATGTAGGGGGTGCTGTGGGGGGGGGGGGGTAGTCAATTTCTTGCGTGTAAATATTACGCAAAATAGAATAGAAAAATCGTGCTTTTATAGCCTACGCACTTTCATGAGATCGTGTTAGACAACAATTAGCTATTTTACAAATGGGAATAGGCTACAATGAATTCATAACAATGTTTTACATTCAAGCTACATTCAAGCTTAAAAACCCTTAAAATGTATAGTGAAAAGTTCTTTTAAAAGCATCTGGAATGCAATAAAGTAATTTTAAAGCTGTTTTTAAAGCATTTGCTGCATGGATTAAAAAGATAGGCCAATAAATAATTCACATAGTCCTATCAGTCAGACAAAATTGCATTGCAGCAAATCCTTTACATTTCAAGGACAAAGATTGACATACTTTTTTATTATTATTGAGTACAATTATAAAATAAAACGCAAATTGTAATCGGGCCTGTTTTAGGCTTTCCCTTATGTGTATATTTTAGATGGTGAGGTGACGGGGAAAAATGACTCGCCATCTCCTCATTGGACGCGCAGAGAGAAATATATGCATCTTAACGGATTACATAGGCTAATGAAGAGTTTTTGCTTTGCTTTGAATTATTTCGTTTTAAAGTAGTATTTTAAAGCTTTCTATAGATATATTTATCATATCTCTGAGCCAGTTTCCAGTTGCCGAGTTTCGGTTCATCATTGAAGCCTCTTGTTCAAAACCAAAGTAAGAAAGTGCATTCTCTGTTTTCTTATTTATAAAAGCACAATGTTGATATTGTGAATGCACACAAATAAAAGTAGACCCTTTACAGTTCCAAATGACATATTACTCTTACCTTTATGAGAAAAAAATCACACGGCGTATTTTAAGTTGTTTTTACTGTAAGAAAAAAGCCTCCATGTCCTGTAAAGCTCGCTTCAGCTTCCACTCTCCACACAAATTGTTGGATATTGCACATTTATATAGGTTAAACATTTAAACTAACACTGTGATATGCTTTAACTGTTTATAGGCCTATCTATCGATTTTATTTTAGTCAAGTCGTGATGATTTGATAAGGCTAAATTAATCAAACATAGGCGATCAACTCTGATGCTGGCCGCTTGGTCGTTGCTTAAAAAAAACTAAAAAACATTTAACGAACAAAAATGTTCCCAAGGTTTTTTTAAATTAACTTTATGAAGAAGAAAAAAACGAAACATAGTCTAATCACTTTTCCATTACATACAAAACTGAACTATTTTAATAGGTAGCTATAAGCTGTTTTGGGAGAAGGGAAAGACTCATATCGCTGAGAACAAAAAAAAAAGTTTTTTTTTTCTTCCAGTACATCCATGATATTTCCATTTTCCGCTTTTAAGCCACACAGATCCCACAACACAAACTTCACAAACATAAAAGCAAGCATTGGCAGTGCTGCGTGCGTGATTTGGCAGGATGTGCGCAACGCGCGCATCAAATAGCCCTGCATCAGTTTAATAACTTTGATAACTTTAATTCTTACAACTGTTAAATTAATGGGCAAATGGTAAATATGTCGAAGATCACATAGAAATAGATAGCAAAATAGCCAATGTAAACTAAATGTTATAAACATCGGAGCAACCATAGACATTTTTAAATGAATCTTTATTATAACAAATTTAGCCTATATTTTTTTTTTATTCACAACAGTTTACAGTTGCCCACAGAAAAAAACAGGGGGTGCTGCAGCACCCTCAGCACCCCATGTTCCCGCGCCCTTGTCAGAATGTGTCTAATTATGAATAAGCTGACAGAGAGAGAGATGTAGATTAACAGCTGTTGCCCTGCTGAAAAAAACAATAGAACCCTGCCCAAAACACAATATAAAATGTAATGGATTTAATGGTTATAATGGGAATTGAATTGGGTTTTAATGGAAACTATAATGGTGTCTACTGGTGTGTGATGGATTATATTGGTGGGATGTTAAATCCTGAAGGGAAGGAGAAATGCCCAAAAACACACTACAAAAAGGAATTTTGTTATGGTTTTACTGGAAAAAGATAATGGTTTATAATGTTATTTTAATGGAAACCATTGGAATTTCTGTGATGGTTTCTTTTGGGCTTCTATTCTTTTTTTAGCAGGGTGGACACCAAAGGTTGTTGTAGGAGATGGAGATGTGTGCAATCTGAAGAAACTGCAAGACAAAAAACATTTTGAATTACATTTTGTTTTACATAAAAGGCATTAAAATCATGGCAAGTGATGTGATTAACTACAAATGCCACATTAAAAGTATGTTACTGTGGTAAAAACATGGTAAGTGTTGTGTTCTTTAACTACAAATAGTACAAAGTAAAACACATTTACTGTGGCAAAACAAGGTAGCCTAAGTGCTGTGGTTACCGTGTTTTAACTACAAATACCACATTAAAACTACGTTACTATGGTAAAAACATGGTAAATGTGTGGACTATTACATGATCCCTTTCACACCACAGGCGAATTTCAAACAAATATCACAATGAAAACTAACTTTATAATGCTGGCGGGTCCGCTCGAATAATCTGAACGTCAAACATGTTGAAATAAAGGGACAAACAGTACAGTATCGATTTGAAACACGACAGAATTTCATTCATAAACATGGAACGATCGATTAACGTCACTTTACGAGACGCGTGGAAACTCTACCTGTACGTGTCTTCTTGAAGTTATCAAAAATCCATCTTTATAACAATAAACCAAGTCGAATAGCCGGGACAGTTTAAATGTGATATAAAAGACCAAAATGCTAGGAAGCATTTAGGCGTAGTTTCTGTATCTCCTGTTGCGGTAGGGGCGCTAATTTAGGGTTAGCTTCTTCTTCTCCTTCTTCTTCGTCTTCTTGTTTCCAGTTTTACAGCGGTTGGCATCCAGCTTTTTGGTAAATTACCGCCCCCCTCTGCTCCGAAGTGTGGATCAGATAATAGGTTATAATAGCACTTTTTCTATCCCTTTTCCTTCACTTACTTAAGACTCACTTAATCCCCTCAAATAACCACACACACACACACACACACACACACACACACACACACACACACACACACACACACACACACACACACACACACACACATAAATTTCACCTGACATCCCATATGACTTAATCTTGTGTTTAACTGAAGCACTTCATACAAGATATCTTGCCGAGCTTTTGAATGGAATGACCTTAAACTTGCAAGACTGATAAAGTATCAGAGCACCTTTTCGACCCATTGCAATGTAATTAAAACTGTAATACAACTCTACTGTATATACCCCTAATTTATTAGATGATCTTTTACTCATTTCTACTTCTTACCCTGGAATTGCCCCCCCAAACCCGGTCTCTTCGGTCTCTGGTCTTTTAGCACCGTCTGTATAAATCTGTAGATTCTCGATATTTTCCTCCTACTCGATTGTTAAATATGCTTTTCACATGAACTTCTTCCTTAGCTTTTCTTTTCTCCTCAAGCACATACCAGCCGTGGCGGCGCCCTCCCTGAACCACACACACAAAAATGATTTGCGCTGCGCGCTCCCGAAGTTCAGATCTGAATCAAATGATTTGCGCTGCGCGCTCCCGAAGTTCCCGAACAAAATAAAATCAACCTTATTGTCAAACAGAACAAATATTTTAATTATTATGAAAATAAAAATGTATTTAAAAAAAAAAAAATCAACTGTAAAATACAGAAAAACTATTTCAATTATTGTTAAGTTAACTTTGTTTCAAAGAAACATTGTAAAAATGCAGAACATTTTCTCAAATATTATATATTATTAAAATATAATATATATATATATATTATATATATATATATATATATATATATATATATATATATATATATATTATAATATCATTATACAGAATAAATATTTAAATCATCTAAATAATATTTTTAAACAAATCTAATTTGTCAAAAAAGAAACAAATATTTCAATATTTATATAATTATTAAATACATATGTATTTAAAAAAAACTGTCAAATGATAGCAATAATAAATGTATGTGTGTTTTCTTAATTTCTCCAGTACCGATAGCAGAACCGTTAACGTCAGAGCTTATCGATACTCCGGTCTTTTATAATTTAGCCCCGAGACCGATTAAATACCGGGTTTCGGTACCCATCCCTAATTTAAATGCAGCCAAATTCTCAATAAAAACTGTTTTACTTTATATATTTGACTGTTTATGTTTTCAGTTAACAGGATAAATATGAAATAATGACTGAAACACGTCCCTTTAAGAATTCATAACCAGCTCTCCCTTCCAAGAAGCTAGTCTGCACAAAAATACTAATTTATAATTGTATTGAGCCGTTGTCTGATGAAATCAAATAATACACAATATAAGACAAGACAATTCCTGTGCTGTGATTTCTTCTATATTTGCATGTACATTTAGAGAAGCAATAATATCTGTTTTAACTGAACGGGCTCCTCTCAGACGCTCGCTGAACAGAGCAGATGCAGAGAAAGCGCGTTGATCTCGCGCCGTTGCGGCGATCACAGAGACACTGAGAGAGAGACTCGATTTGTCACTAGTTGCTTTTTTTGGAAAACAAAAAAGTTGCTATGGGGGTCTACAAAGGCGCTAAATGTCGCTAAGTTGGCAACACTGCACGCATCTCTACTACTCACCTCTTTCTCTCTGTCTGACTGCAGCAGCACACGTGACGCATTTGTCAACGCGCACACACACATACAGGAATATCTGGACTGCGGCCAATCAGAGGGGGGGTCCGCCCTTCACTATCTCTGATTGGTTTAGACCACGATATAAGCCTAACGGGGGTGTCTTTTGTTGAACCACAGAGTTTCTGAGTCACGGATACTTTTTTTTTCTTTTCTCTTTTCTCGAATGGCTGGACGCACCAGTGCGCCCTGGGATTTTTGTTAGTCGCACCCGAGAGAAATTAGGTCGCACGTGCGACCAAATTGGTCGCACTCTAGAGCCCTGTATATATTAATTGCACAGCTCAAGTCAACTAAACAAGCTATCCAGATTATTATATATCACAAGCAGTGATACCAGCAATGCTCTTTGTGCTGCATTTGTGTGTAATGTTACTCTTTTGTTTGAATTACTCCTGGCAGTACTCTAGTCCCAAATGCAGCTTGTTGTAAGAGGAGTAAGACAGTGGTTTCTATTTATACACTGGTTTGCAGCGCTGCAGCGGAACGGAGCAGAGGCCAGAAAAAAAAATGATCAAGATGTGTTTGCATGCAGCCTGTGAGGAGATTTTGTGCTTTTACTTCACCTTCCTCTTCCTGCGCTCGAGTTAAACAGCACATTCACACATGGCTTGAGGGGCGGTCTCAAATAACTGCAGCCTATTTGAAGTGTGAAAACAGTGCAAGCCAACTTCAAATATTTCTTGACAAAGCAAGTGCATTTCTCAGATTGCCAAAAGAAGTCACCCAGACAGTTCAGAGTGACTGCTGTACATATTTAACTTTTGGCCATAAAAAAATAATACTCTCACTGAAAATACCTATTGTAGCAACTTTATACAGCAATCTATCACCTACTGTAGCAAAGGTTAAACGATAAAAGTTGTTCACTCAAAATGAAAATGTACTAATAATTTACTCCGCTTCAGACCAAAATGAGTTTGTTTCTTCATCAGATTAAATTTTGATAAATTAAGCATTACATCAAATGCTCACCAATGGATCATCTGCAGTGAATGGGTGCCGTCATAATTAGAGTTCAAACAGCTGATAAAAGCATCACAGTAATCCACAAGTAATCCACACCAGTCCAGTCCATCAACTTGCATCTTAAAACGGGAAAACTGCAAAACAATTCCCTCATTACTTTTTTATTTTAAAACGTTGCTTCTGGCTAAATGAATCCTCTATCTATAACACTGCTTTCTCCAGTCAAAAGATCATCTTGTCTGAAACAGGAGAGATATATGCGCAGATCAAGTATTGTCCACAAGTGAAAACAGTCATAAACAAATGTCTTTGGATTCTGATGTGAGAAGACAAAAAGGAATGGACTTTTTCCACTGGCGGAAGTGTTTTAATGGATTATAGACTCGCATTTTGGTCAGATGCGAAGGTTTTGAAGTTAGAACGCCTTAATGATGAATTAATTTCTTACAAACAAAAAGCTTTTGACTTCACAAGACATTAACTTAATTGAAAGACTGAAGTCATGTGGATTATTGTGATGTTTTTATCAACTGTTTGGACTATTTCTGACGGCACCCATTCACTGCAGAGCATCCACTGGTGAGCAAGTGATGCAATGCTAACTTACATCATGAAAATGATATCCTGCAAAACCCATCTCTAAGTTACTTACAAGTGTAAACTGCCTTTAAAGGATGCAGAACACATGTCTGGCATGTTTTCTTATTATAAATACTAATCTAATGAGAGAAGATGCTGAAGTTTCCTTTCGTCAAGTTCACATTAAAGCACAAAATCAAACCTCACAGACAACAGACTAGCTAACAAGCGAGTAGCAAAACACGAAACAAATGAATTGTGATCATCATTTCCTAACTTTATAAGCCGTAAGATATGTTTTAATTCAATTGAAAATATGATTTGCGCTGCGCGCAAGTTAGATTTGAACATATGATTTGCGCTGCGCGCAAGTTAAGATTTGAATCATATGATTTGCGCTGCGCGCAAGTTCAGATCTGAAACATATGATTTGCGCTGCGCGCAAGTTAAGATTTGAATCATATGATTTGCGCTGCGCGCAAGTTCAGATCTGAAACATATGATTTGCGCTGCGCGCAAGTTCAGATTTGAATCATATGATTTGCGCTGCGCGCAAGTTAAGATTTGAATCATATGATTTGCGCTGCGCGCAAGTTCAGATCTGTAACATATGATTTGCGCTGCGCGCAAGTTAAGATTTGAATCATATGATTTGCGCTGCGCGCAAGTTCAGATCTGAAACATATGATTTGCGCTGCGCGCAAGTTCAGATCTGAATCATATGATTTGCGATGCGCGCAAGTTCAGATCTGAATCATATGATTTGCGCTGCGCGCAAGTTCAGATCTGAAACAAATGATTTGCGCTGCGCGCAAGTTCAGATCTGAATCATATGATTTGCGCTGCGCGCTCCCGAAGTTCAGATCTGAAACAAATGATTTGCGCTGCGCGCAAGTTCAGATCTGAATCATATGATTTGCGCTGCGCGCTCCCGAGGTTCAGATCTGAAACATATGATTTGCGCTGCGCGCTCGCGACGAAAATAAAATCAACCTTATTGTCGAACAGAACAAATATTTTCATTGTTATTCAAATAAAAATGTATTGTAACAAAATAATGATTTTTTAATATTAATATGACCAAATGCTCATTTCTTAATTAAAATACTGATGTTTATAGATTTTACTAAATAAAATGTTGTATGTACCAAACACCACCTTTTACAGAATATTCACCATATTTTATTATCCAACACAATGTGCAATACTTTACTGGAGGATACAGCATAAAGACAGCTGAAGTAGCATATTACGACAAAACATATTCAAGAGAAATAAAAATGGGTTGTTAAAACCATATTGTATTATTCAGGTCACAACCCAAATGTATAGATGGTAAAATGTCTTGAGCATCATAGAATCACATTCAGTTTCCTGATCATCAGAGCTCTCCTGGTTTTCTTCCTCCTGCTTGCTTGTCCATGTCCCCATCACAATCTTCTTAAATGTCATGAACAATTTGCAGTTGTTATCCAGCATCCTACACTACAACTCATGCACAAAAGACGAGACCAAATTAAAACCAAATCACTTTATTGTCACAATACCATGAACGCAAGAGTACAGGTGGTGAAAGTCTTTTGTGCAAACTCAGCAGCATGACAGTATGGATGACAAATATTGAATATATATGCAACACATATACATGTATACATATAGACTCAATACATGTAGGGAACAATATATGGTAAATATTATACTATGCAGAGAGCATGAAATGAAAACAATAATTGAACACAATCACAGTACACATTAGGGTGCACGATATCTTGCATGAGATTGTCATGCGCATCGTCAGTAAAGCCGGTTCTGTGATGATTAATACATCACCTCAGCGATGAATCGCCTGCAATATTGAACGTGATATTGCGTAGCTTGTCTGTGAACTACGGCTCTGTGTAGTAAATGCCGCTCCATTTGATAAGAGGAGATGGAGATTTATTAATCATCACAGAACCGGCTTTACTGACGAGATGCGCATGCAATATATGGTGCAGCCCTAGTATACACATACCTTTGCAGTGCAGTACCGTATGAATGAGTGCAAACAGAATGTCAGGCTGCAGAATAACAGTGAGTCCAGTCAGTGTTAGTGACAGAGTGCAGTACATATGAGGTTGGTGGGGTGCGTGTGTGGTGTTACTGGTACGAGTTCAGTTCAGTCTGGTTGTCTGTGGAAAGAACTTGTCTTATCTGTGGTGCGTGTTCTGCTTATGGTAACAGTGTAAGCAGTCCATGGTTCGGGTGGCTGGAGTCTCTGATGGTCCTCTGTGCTTTCCTCAC
>JAPDDL010000914.1:0-26948 GCA_027422435.1 Schizopygopsis pylzovi
CGTTTGACTTCAACTGTATAGGTTCTCTTCTCTCAAAAAGACAAACTGTTATGAAATATGCCCAAAAATCACGTTTTGGAGGCACACCTGATTAAACTGACCTGATCATCAGTCGGCAGACTAGTAACCGATTACATGTAATGTCGTTATGCAAACAGATTACAAAAGTTAAGTACTTGTAATTAGACTATATTACAATTTAAAATATGTGTACTCTGACTACAGATGTTTTTTTTATTGATTACATATTGTTAACACGATCACATTTAATTTTAGTTAGGTTAGCAGGTTTGCTTTTTTAAAATTGAGTTTTATTTTTATTTTTGTAATAATAATAAAAAAATTACATTTAATATTTGTATTATTTAATTAATTAATAGCTTTTCATTAAACTCACAAACTCCTTGCATTTCCTTCATGAACCCCCGTTCGCGACTGGACTATTTTCTTTCTCTTTGTATTTTTATATCAATATGGTATCATATTTACATCAATGTGATGAATAAATAAAATAAAGTAGTCTGATTATGTTACCTGAAATATGTAATGCAACGGATTACATTGCTAACTACACTTTTTGTCATGTATTATAATTTGTAAGTAATCTCTCCAGCTCCGTCAGTCGAGTGCTGATGAACTAAACCGGGTGTCTCAAGTGCTCGGGCTGCTCCCGGAGCACGATTGAGAGGAACTGCTCCAATATTAAAGTTCACAGCATTGCAGTATGATTGTTTTATGATCTTGGTTTATTTTTTAATCTCTTGCAGACGAGCAGCTCAAGGAGATTTTTAATTGCACAGCATGTGGACAGCAAGTCAATCACTTTCAGAGAGATTCGGTCTTTCAGCATCCCTCTCTGCATGTTCTTATCTGCAAGGTAGAAACCAGATTAACTTCTTACAGCCAACTACACGCTTGTAGCTCTCTCATTAACATGCATGCCTTTTTCTTACAGTCGTGTTTTAAATATTATATGAGTGACGATATCAACAAGGATGAAGATGGGATGGATGAGCAGTGCAGGTTGGTGCAGAACATTTGTTTTTATTTATTTATAACACTAGCTGTGACGATACAAAACATATTAGTTATTAGTACCAGTGGAGTTTCACAGTACCCAATGCCACTTTTAATGCCATAGCAAAAACTATTACCCTGATGGATGCATTAGTTTATAAAGTTATATTAAATGAAATCATTGTTGTGCAACTTTAAGTGTCCTCAATTTAATCAGTTTATGGGTCAAAGACAACAAATGGTTTTCAAGCATCAAGTGTAATACAGCTTTGAATTCTTGCTTTTTTCAATTCATTAGAAGTAATTCAGTGTAACAATCTTGTCAGGCATATTTACCATACGATTAAGACTAATTAGTTTTACCCCAATTGCTAATTACTTGCACATTATTTTTTAAACTTTGCCACTATCCCAGTTTGGCCATTTGTCAAGTTGTTTTTTTACTCCCTTAAAATGCAATAAAATGTATTATGCTCACTTATTCTTTTATATATATTTCAATATGTACAGGTCAGAATATGTATGTTGTTTAAATGTTTACATAAGTAAGTGTTAGACTGAATGTCAGTGAAACATTTTGACTTTTATTCTCCCAAAACATATTTGAAACCTTAAATGTAAACACTTTACTAGCATTTAATGTGCTTTCTATGTATATAAAATCACTTTTGTAAAATGTATTTTGTGGTGTTCTCCTGTCACTTTTGACCGAAAATTTTTCTCTTTTTTAATTTTTTTTAAATCACAGCTTCTCATCGAAATTATACAAAACTAGGTGACTTTTATGGCATTGGGAATGTGAACACATACTAAAAATTAAGGGCATGATTCGAGCAGGCTAAGTGGTCGTAAAAATTAAAAACATTCATACTTGTGGTCTTCGGTCAAAAATGACCGACCATAGGAAATGAATGGGAAGTCGTCTAAAACACAAAAATTCTGAGAATTTCTGTGTAGAATATACAAAGCTGCCACAATGCAGAAAAAAAGTACACAGTAATGATGGGGTGAAACTCTAAAACATCAAGAGTGCAAAACTAACACATCCACTCATACACACACAGACATATGAATGGTTGTGACTAACACAGCAAATATGTAAAATAAAAGCTATAATTCAACCACAATGCAGTAAAAAGTGGACAGCAAGGAAGGGGTTACACTTTAAAACATCAAGAGTGCAAAACAGACTCACTCACTCACACACACACACTCTCTCTCTCTCTCTCTCTCTCTCTCTCTCTCTCTCTCGATACAAGTTGTAAATGTTACGTCTATGTTATTTATATAAGTTATCTGATTAATATCATAGAAAGTGTCATAGAACGGGTTTCAGTTTATTGGCATAAAGTCAGCTTCACCTCAGGCAGCTATTCTTATTTAGATGCTTATTTTTTAACATTGCTGCATTATCATAATCTAACAACTAATCATGTGTTCATGTTCTCATTGACACGTTTTCATGTCATATTGTTATTTTTAACATTCATTTTCATAACCGTCTTCAGATATTTTCAGTATCTCCATTACGTCCATGCCCCACCCCCTGCATACCCCCCCTATATATTGCTATATAGCTGAAAACGTTGTCTAGTGCTCTTATGAATGTTTATAACGATTTCTGAATTTTAACTACTATACTAGATGACATATTGCATAGACTTCTTCATGGCTAGTGTTTGCGTATTTCATTATGTAACCTACTTGTTCAGCAGATTCGTGTACTAGTGTTTTGACAGCGTTGATAACGTTTCTGACAGATATCATCATATTTTTGCGTTTCCCTTACCGAATGTGGTATCCTGTCAGCAATAACCTGTCCACGGGCTTTTTTGATTACTGTCAGTTTGAGTGCCGGCGATGCAGGGTTGCCAGATACTTCTATTAAAAAAAAAATATTATAAAAATAAACCCAAATTATTTCACATCTTTTGCGAATAAGATATCGCTGACCCTACACTACAACTTCCTGCTTTAACTTTCTAAAGTGTCAAATTAAGTGGAAAAGACAAGTCCAAAATGCTTAATAATAGCTGGATTTGGCAACGCTGTGTGCGTGCGTCCTCACTCACAACTCTCTCAATGAGGCTAAAGAGACTTGTTTACTTCATCAGCATCTGGAAACGGTTATTATTATACCACGGATGCTAAAATTCTTGCAAACTGTCTAAACTGAATTATACATACAGACATTCATAAGAGGAGTTTAACAGCAAATGAATCATTCAGAGAACAAATTTTATTTTTGAACATGAAACGTTTACCGAGGTCCAGATCTCGGTGGCCTCATAGCTGGCTACGGGCCTGATTGGAGACGCGAACCGTTTCAAACAATTCAGTTCGATTTTGTGAACTGGGTCACTAAGAAGATCCGGTTAAATCGAACGATTCGTTCGCTGACCGGACACCGTAGACAAGCAGCGCTGCCCTTATGACCTTTTTAATATGCATTATACAGAGGCAAGATGAAAAGAAAAATACCATCTAAACATTTCTAAAGACAGAAAGTTCGCCTCAAACATAATATTCATATATTCATATAACTCCTACCCCTAGCGTACTCACGATTCGTTTTGCATCTCAACCGATTTTAATTGTCACATTTTTGAATCGATTCTCAGCCAGCTCGCGGTTAATCGTTACATCCACACATACACACACACAAACATATATACTGTATATATAACAATTTCCATGTTTTGAACGCTGTTCAGATGTCTTTGTTTGAACTGTAGCCATTCTCATATTACAACTCTTGCTGGCTACTAATAATGTTTTTAGTAGACATTTCACAATCAAATGAGCTGCGATGTTACCCCAATAGACTGTAGAAAAAGAGCAGTCAGTTCCCAAATGAAAATGTAATGATTTAATGGATGTTGAATTGTCTTTTTCAGGTGGTGTGCAGAGGGTGGTAATCTGATGTGCTGTGACTACTGTACCAATGCCTTCTGCAAAAAGTGTGTTTTGAGGAACCTTGGCCGAAAAGAGCTGTCTGAAATCATGAATGAAGAAAGCAAATGGCACTGCTATGTGTGCCGTCCAGAGCCGCTACAGGACTTTGTTAAAACCTGTGAGAAAGTGTTGCTCAATCTGGAATCGTCTTATAGAAAGCCCAAGGGAGACAAGACGAAGCGCGAGGATCGTAAACACAAGCATAACAAACGAGAAAAAACGGCTGTAAATGGACAGGGTTACGCCTCCGACGGAGCGGGGTCGTTATCCTTTTCCTGTAAGACGTTAACGGTTCCGAAAGAGCTTGTCAAGAAGACCAAAAAACTGATCGAGACCACTAACGGTTTGAATCGTACTTTTGTACAATTCCTCCAGCACGCATCAGAAGGCCGTGAGGTTACTGCAGTAAGTTATAGACACTTAAAGGCTTTCAAATCAGTTCTGGCGGATCTCAAAAAGGCCCATGGGGCTCTGGAGGAATCCCTTGAAAAGGAATTTGAATCAAAAGGCCTCAAGTTTCAAAACGGAGAGGAGCAAAAACCAGCACAGAGTCAAACAGATCCTACCGTTGTTAACTCGCACCACGCTGACCCTGATCCTGTCAGAGAAGATGCTTTGGATTGCACCACCACGGACCAAAACCTTGCGGTCGAGGAGGATGAAAACCAACCAGAAAGTCACCCGGCTGATGCTGAAATGAAGGAGAGCCTTCCACCCTCTCCAGAAAAACCTGAAGAAAGTGAAGCTCAAGAAATGGCAGATAATCCTGACTTTGAGGAAAACTCGGTGCCGGCTGGGGAAGCGTCTCTTGATAAAGACATCGTGTCTGTTCCACCGTCGGTCCCAGAGGAGCTCTTTGAGATGGTCGAGAGTCTTGCCGTAAAGAAAAAAGACCATGACGATGACAACTCGACTGATTCCAGTGATGGGAAATCAACGCCCAAAGCTGAGGTGCTGGAGTCCAATAAAAGCCTTATGAAACTGGGTAGAAAACTTGTTGTTAAACTAACACCCGTTCCTCTTAAAATCACCATAAAGCGAGATAAGAGCAAAGATCAGTCGCCTTCAGAAGACATGGACACGTTGCCAAAAGAGGGTCAAGACAGCAGACGCTCCCCCAGAATGAAGACCACACCGCTGCGCAAATCTCCAGAGGCGAAGAGCAAACGCAAACCGAGGTCATCAGTGGCAAAAGAAGAGCCCAGTGACGAAGTGAAGCCGAAGTCTGATTCAGACTCCGATGAAGTCCCCGAGGTCCTGCAGACGGCTGCCTCGAAGGCCAGCTCTGATGAGAGCGAACCCGAAAACACCTCTGGAAAAGGCACCAAGAAGAAGACGGTAGCCTCCCGCTCTGTCAAGCCAAAGCGTAAACTCGAAATGGGCTCTTCGGATTCAGAGCAGAGCGGCAAGTCATCGACAGCAAACAAAACAAGGGCCAAAAAAAAGAAGGGCAGAGAATCGGACTCCTCAAACCACAACTCTGACCTCGAGAAACAGATGAAAAGCCTGTCCAAGATCGGGAGTGGGAAAAAAACATCCAAAGCTGTCAAAAAGGAAAAGACCGAGTCCAGTAAAGAGGGCAAGAAAGGCCCTAAAAGGTCATTCGAGAGGAAACGGAGGTCACAGAGAGGAAAGGCTAAAACCAATGAGGAGGTTTCCTCCAGTGATGAAGAGCAGGAGCAGGAGGAGCAGGCCGCTAACTCGGACGAAGACAGCGATCAGCAGAAGATTAAACCAATTCTTGAAGTCCGTGATGGCTAGTATTGATGGTTTCCATCAGTCATCAGGTCAGTCGAAAAAAAGGTTGAACTAAGATCAGTTTTATGGCAGGAAGTAGCTGCCTATTGATCATTGATTTTAAATCAGGGAAAATAAAATGTTAGAAGAGAATTTTTGAAATTACTAGAGATGTCAAACAATTAATCCCATCCAAAATAAAAGATTTGTTTGCTTAATATATGTATGTGTGCTGTGTATATTTATTATGTATATAAATGCACACACATATACAGTATATATTTCTGAAAAATGTTATGCTTATGTAACATATATGTGACCCTGGCCCACAAAACTTTTTTCAAAATTGAGATGTATACATCATCTGAAAGCTGAATAAATAATATTTCCATTGATGTATGGTTTGTTATGATCGGACAATATTTGGCTGAAAATCTGGAATCCGAGAGTGCAAAAATATTAAGAAAATCTCCTTTAAAGTTTTCAAATGAAGTTCACAGCAATGCATATTACTAACCATAAATTAAGTTTTGAGATATTAACGGTAGGAAATTTACAAAATGTCTTCATGGAACATGGTGTTATTATCCTAATAATGTTTGGCATAAAAGACAAATTGATAATTTTGACCCATACCGTGTATTTTTGCTTATTACTACAAATATACCCCAGCGACTTAAGCTTTTGTGCTCCAGGGTCATATATTTATTTATAATATAAATATTTGAATTATATAATTATATTTGAATATAAATATTTTCAAAATATATACTGTATGTGTCTATTTATCTACATAATAAATATACACAGAACACACACATATATTATGCAAACAAAAACTGTTATAAAAATTATAAACGTTTATTTGGTATGTGATTCATCATTTGACAGCACTAGCAATGACTTGCTATAATAAAATGCTGCCATTGGTCTTGAACAACACCTCCTGTGGATGTTGTATCAGCAGCGGTTTCCAAACACAAGGTGGCGCTAAAGGGGACCACGTGAAACTTCTCAAATGGAAATGATTAAATACTACACATTCTTAAATGTACAATTTCTAATATGTTTTTGGAGAGGGTAAATTAGGATTAATACAATCTTGATCATTATGAAATATGCATGTAATGTATTTTCCAGACGATAAGTCACACCTCCTTTCCACTTCATTTAAACCAGTCAAAACTACATTTTTTTTTGTTATTGGTGTGTACGTTTTTTTTATTATTACATTCAGAAATAAGGTAAGATGCAGGTAAGCTTTTATTTTATTCATCACTCAATAAATAATTCAAATTTTAATGCTATTAAAAACAGAAATGAAAAATAAAAATATAAAAAACAAATTATAGTGCCTTTCATTTAAAAAAAATAGCTATGTTGAAGCTACTGGCATGTTGGTAATGCATTGTATAAATAAACCTCCTTTTTCATTTGTCAAATCCACATGTTTTGCATGCTTGATGTTATTTGAATTTTATATAATACAAGTTGCAGCATGTTTCAGATGACAAAGAAAAGTGACTTGCATCAGGAAAATGTGTTGGGAAGGTTACTTTGGAAATGTAATAGGTTACAGATTACGAGTTAGCCAATTTAAGATGTAATAAGCAGTGTAACTATTTCAATTACTTTATTAAAGGAATGTAACTGAATACTTTTCTAAACATCTAGTGAATGTTTTGATACTGGGACTGTTTTTGATACTTATACTGCTATGATACTCTTTTTTTAAATCAAATCTTTGCATAGTTATGACCGGAAACATAAATAGCAGTTCATCTTAAAAAAAATAATGCATATACATTAACCCAAATAGGAAATAAAACCGTTATTAAATAAGCATGTGTCCTATTCTGTGTCCTAAACTCCTGAAATATTGGTCTTTCATATTTTGAAACAGTCAATGCAGTTTGGGATAGAAATCGTGTTTGTGTGTGTGCGTGCGTGTGTATGTGAGTGTGTGTGTGAGTGAGAGATGTTACCCCCTTTGCAATCGAAAACATTTTCATAAGTAACTATAATTTCACTTTTTTGTTTTTTCAGTAACAATAATGGATATGTAACACCATACATTTAACTAATTATTCCACAACACTGGTTATACATAAAGACCAATTTAGCATCACGATGGTAAATTAATTTACGTAAACCACCAACTCGCACAGTGTTGCCTGCTTCAGTTGTTTGCATTCAGAGCTCAGATGTTTTTGGGCTGCTTTCGTGCTTTTCTAGGCTCCTGATGTTTAGTCTCCAGCTGATTTCAGCATCAGCTGTGGGTAAAACTGTACTCACTGCCACTTCTGGAGCGCGACACCTTGTGGCTGTCCTTTTAAAGAGGCTGCCTAAATGAAAATAAACTGCTCATGCCCTGCTTATATGTGACCCTGGACCACAAAACCAGTCTTAAGTCTCAAGTAGACTAGCTCGAGAGCGGTACGAGCCCCAAACAGACGGAGCGCAATAACTCCTGACTAATATATATACATTTTGCTGAAATATTTGTAGTTTGACAATAAATGTGACTTATGTAGAATTTTAAACCTAAGTGTATTTGTATGAAAGCACTAAATGTAAAGGGATTCTAATGGGGTAGCTAATCAAAATAGCATTTTTACTCCATTGGTTTGTACTTTATTTTAATTTTTAGTTAAGTAAATTTAGCTTTAAAAGCATTGTTTGTTTTGAGATTGCAATGTTAGAATGGAATGTGATTTCAACCCTTTTTTTGCACATAATATATTTACATTCACTTTATTTGTTTAATCCAAAGAGAAAATACTGAGATATATACCACAAATCAGCCCAAAAATACCAAGATATATACCGCAAATTAGCCCAAAAATACCAAGATATATACCGCAAATTAGCCCAAAAATACCAAGATATATACCGCAAATTAGCCCAAAAATACCAAGATATATACCAGCAAATCAGCCAAAAAATACAGATATATATATATATTATATAGATATATACCAGCAAATCAGCTCAAAAAATACAGAGATATATATATATACCACAATATCAGCCAAAAATATACCAAGATATATACCGTAAATCAGCCAAAAAATGCCGAGATATACACCGCAAATCAGCCAAAAAAATACAGAGATATACCACAAATTATCGAGATATATATACCACAAATCAGCCAAAAAAATACCAAGATATATACCGCAAATCAGCCAAAAACATGCAGAGATATATACCACAAATCAGCCAAAAAAATACAGAGATATATAAACCACAAATTAGCCCAAATACGAGATATATACCGCAAATCAGCCCAGACAATACAGAGATATATACCACAAATCAGCCCAAAAATACAGAGATATATATACCACAAATCAGCCCAAAATACCGAGATATATACCACAAATCAGCCCAAAAATACAGAGATATATATACCACAAATCAGCCAAAAAATTAACAATATATATACCGCAAATCAGCCAAAAAATACAGAGATATATATCGCAAATCAGCCAAAAAATACAGAGATATATATACCACAAATCAGCCAAAAATACAGATATATATATACCGCAAATCAGCCCAAAATACATATATCATAGATATATACACCGCAAATCAGCCCAAAAATACCAAGATATATATATACCACAAATCAGCCAAAAAAATACCAAGATATATACCGCAAATCAGCCAAAAAATGCCGAGATATATACCACAAATCAGCCAAAAAATGCTGAGATATATACCACAAATCAGCCAAAGAATTATGCCGAAATATATACCACAAATCAGCCAAAAAATACAGAGATAATATATATACACAGCAAATCAGCCAAAAAGTTACCAAGATAGATATATACCACAAATCAGCCAAAAAATACAAAGATATATACCGCAAATCAGCCAAAAAATGCTGAGATATATACCACAAATCAGCCAAAAAATGCCAAGATATATACCACAAATCAGCCAAAGAATTACCGAGATATATACCACAAATCAGCCAAAAAATACAGAGATATAATATATATATATATACCACAAGTCAGCCCAAAAATACCGATATACCACAAATCAGCAAAAATACCAAGATATATACCACAAATCAGCCAAAAAATTATCAAGACATATACCGCAAATCAGCCAAAAAATACCAAAACATATACCGCAAATCAGCCCAAAAATACCGAGATAGATATATACCACAAATCAGCCAAAAATACTAAGATATATACCGCAAATTAGCCAAAAATGCCGAGATCTATACCACAAATCAGTCAAAAAAATACGAGATATATACCACAAATCAGCCAAAAAATACAGAGATATATATACCGAGATATACCACAAATCAGCCCAAAAATACCAAGATATATACCGCTTAATTAGCCCAAAAATATCAAGACATATACCGCAAATTAGCCTAAAAATACCAAGATATATACCGCAAATCAGCTCAAAAATACCAAGATATATACCACAAATTAGCCCCAAAAATACCAAGATATATACCACAAATCAGCCAAAAAATACTAGAGATATATACCACAAATTAGCCCAAAAATACCGAGATATATACCACAAATCAGTCACCAAAAATACCAAGAGATATATACCACAAATCAGCCCAAAAATTACCAAGATATATACCGCAAATCAGCAAATACCAGATATATATACCACAAATCAGCCCAAAAATACCAAGATATATATACCGCAATCAGCCAAAAAATGCCGAGATATATACCACAAATCAGCCAAAAAATGCCGAGATATATACCACAAATCAGCCAAAAATACAGAGATATATATATATATATATACACCGCAAATCAGCCCAAAAGTATCAAGATATATATACCACAAATCAGCCAAAAAAATACAAAGCTATATACCGCAAATCAGCCAAAAAATGCCGAGATATATACCACAAATCAGCCAAAAAATGCCGAGATATATACCACAAATCAGCCAAAGAATTATCGAGATATATACCGCAAATCAGCCAAAAAATACAGATATATACCAGCAAATCAGCCAAACAATTATCGAGAGATATATACCACAAATCAGTCAAAAAATTATGAGATCATAGATATATACCACAAATCAGCCAAAAAATTATCAAGATATATACCGCAAATCAGCCAAAAAATGCCGAGATATATACCACAAATCAGCCCAAAAATACCAAAATATATACCGCAAATCAGCCCAAAAATACCGAGATATATACCACAAATCAGCCAAAAAATACCGAGATATATACCACAAATCAGCCAAAAAATACCAGAGATATATACCACAAATCAGCCCAAAAATACCAAGATATATATACCACAAATCAGCCCAAAAATACCAGAGATATATATACCGCAAATCAGCCAAAAAGTACCAAAATATATACCGCAAATCAACCCAAAAATACCAAGATATATACCGCAAATTAGCCCCAAAATACCAAGATATATATACCCCACAAATCAGCCCAAAAATACCGAGATATATATATTTATATATACCGCAAATCAGCCCAAAAATACCAATATATATATACCGCAAATTAGCCCTAAAATACCAAGATATATACCGCAAATCAGCCCAAAAATACCGAGATATATATATACCACAAATCAGCCCAAAAATACAGAGATATATACCGCAAATCAGCCCAAAAATACCAAGATATATACCGCAAATTAGCCCCAAAATTCCAAGATATATCACAAATCAGCCAAAAATACCAAAATATATACCGCAAATCAGCCCAAAAATACCAAGATATATACCGCAAATTAGCCCCAAAATACCAAGATATATACACCACAAATCAGCCAAAAATACCAAAATATATACCGCAAATCAGCCCAAAAATACCAAGATATATACCGCAAATCAGCCCAAAAATACCAAGATATATATACCACAAATCAGCCAAAAAATACCAAGATATATAGTACCACAAATCAGCCAAAAAATACCAGAGATACAAATTATATACTCGAGATATACGCACAAATCAGCCCAAATACCAAGATATATACCGTTAATTAGCCAAAAATTCAAGACATATTACTCGCAAATTAGACCCAAAATACCAAGATATATACCGCATTAGCCAAAAATGCTTGAGATATATACCACTTAATTTATTTTGTCAAACAAAACTACGAGATATATACCACAAATTCCGTGCCAAAAAATACACCTACTGCTCGATACCAGGCAAGTTAGTCTGGATAAACGCACACCGAGATCTATAGCCTGCAATATCAGCCCAAAAACCTAGATATATATACCGCAATTAGCCAAAATGGTACCAAGATATATACCGCAAATCAGTCCAAAAATACCAAGACTGCATGACTATACCACAAATCAGTCCAAAAATACAAGATATTTATATACCGTTCAATTCCAGCCAATAAAATGCCGAGATATATACCACAAATCGAGTCTCTACTTGACAATTGCCGAGATATGAGTACCACAAATTTGGCCAAAAATACAGAGATATATACAGACAGCACCTAATGAACACTCAGTGCCTTGATCATTAAGTTTATCATCAGATATATATACCACAAATCAGCAAAAAGTACAAAGCTATGATACCGCAAATTCATGGCTTAATAATTGCTGTTTTCTTGATATTATACCACAAATCATGCCAAATTGAATTGAAGAGACTGATATACCACAAATCAGCCAAGAATGATCGGAGGATGATATACCGCAAATCAGCCAAAGAATACAGAGTATGAGTATTACCAGAAATCAGTCAAAATACTTATTGAATAGTATATTATATGTCTGTTAAAATCAGCAACAAGATTAAATCCTGTCTGGGATTCGCAAATCATTTAACCAATAAAATGAATATTTAAAATCAGCCCAACACCTTGTATGTCCAATTGATATACCGCAAACTGTGAAGCCCCATAGCATCACTCGATATATAGCCACGATATACAGTCAAAAAAGAACGAGATATATAGCCAGATATCAGCCAAAAAATACAGATAGATCTAACGCAAGTTAGCCCAAAATACCGTCGATCTATACTGCAAATTCTCCAGCCCAAAAATACAGCAGGATGGATTACCGCAAATCAGCTGTCAGTATAGTACCAAAATATCATACCGCAAATCGACCCAAAAATACCAAGATATGTACCGCAAAGTGATCCCCAAAATACCAAGATATCTTTACCCACAAATCAGCCTAATTGCAATATATACCGCAAATTCAGCCCATCAAGATACCAATATATATACCGCAGATATCGTAGCCTGTAAAATACCAACGCATATGCGTACTGTCGCTTTAAATTCTCCAGCCCCAAATACAGCAGGATGGATATATATGATTGGCTATCAGTGTATATATATCATTCATACTGCAATCAGCCCAAAAATAAAGAGATATATACCGCAAAGTCATTCCAAAATACCAAGATATATACCGCAAATGTAGCCCCTAATTGTTATAGCTGTGGTATGGACAAATCAGCCAAAAATTCTCATAATATATACCGCAGAATCAGCCATTTTTACCAAGATATATACTTTATAATTATCCTAAAGTTCTCAAGATGCTATCACAAATCAGCCAAAAATAGTCAAAATTATACCGCAAATTCAGCCAAAATACCAAGATAGTATACCGTAAATTCAAGTCCCAAATGTCTCAAGATATGGACATTCACAAATCAGCCTAAAGTACCAGAGGATATATACCGCAAATAAGCCCCAAAATACCAAGATATACTATACCGTAAATCAGCCAAAATACCGATATATATATATATATACCACAAATTGGGGGCCACAAAAGTTCGAAGAGGTATATACCACAAATCAGCCTAATACTTTTTCGATATACCGCAAATCAGCCCAAAAATACGCAAGATATACATGGAGGCGGGCAAATTAGGCCAAAAATACCAAGATGTGTATACGCGGACAAATCAGCGCAAAAAATTACGCAAGATATATACATGGCAAATCAGCCAAAAAATATCTGAGATATGTGATCACCGCACATCAGCCAAAGATACAGAGATATATATACCGCACATCAGCGAATAATGATACTCGAGATATATACCACAGTATCATGCTTTCAATACAAAATACAGCAGATATATATACCTCATAATCAGTCCTTTAAGTATGACATGAGATCATAGTACTGACAACTTCAGCCAAAAATATACAGTTACTTTATTATTATTACCGCAAATCATGCCCATTTTTATTAATACAGAGATACATTACACGCTTTTTATATTTTATGTGTCCCATGATTTGACCAAGATATATTTTGTTTGTTCAAATCGGCCATTTATTATACCAAAATATATATTGGCAAATCATTGCCCAAAGAATACCAGCGATATGGTACCGCAACATTTAGCCCCAAAATACGCAAAATATATACCGAAATTAGTCCATATTTACTCACGATAAATACCGCATATTTAGCCCAAAAATACCGAGATATATACATGCACATCAGCCAAAACATACATTTTGATATATACCGCTCATAGCCAAAAATACTGAGATATATACCGCAAATCAGCCAAGCTTCAATACAGAGATATATACACCGCTTTTTCAGCCAAACAATTACAGAGATATATACTGCAAATCAGCCCAAAAATACCAAGTGTGGGTATATTTGCAAATGGCAGCCAATTATTCGATAGTGTATATTATCCAAGTCAGCCAAAAAATACCAAGATATATACTACAAATCAGCCCAAAAAATACCAAGATACACAGTTTTATCTCATATCGCCCAGCCCTAATATGGCTTACATTTACTCTCATTTGACCCGAATCCAGATGTTTTCATGCTTGTGATGTGACACTTAATTTATTTTGTAAACAAAACTTGGTATTAATTCCGTGTCATAATATTCACCTACTGCTCGATCAGGGGCAGTCGTCTGGATAAACGCACACCAACTATAGCCTGCAATATAGAAAAACGAATAAATAACAATAGCAGTGGTGTTAACGATGTGTCCGTTACAGACTGCATGACTTCTCTATATCCTATTGTATGTGTTTTGTTCTTTCCTGCAACAAAATGACTAATCAAAACCGAGTCTCTACTTGACAATTGTTGAGATGTGAGTGAAGATTTGGGAAAAGAAAGACTGTTACAGACAGCCCTAATGAACACTGAGTGCCTTGATCATTAAGTTTATCATCAGTGTTGTATAAACTAGCGTTTTGGGTAAAATTGATTGCATTTCATGGCTTATAAGTTGCTGTTTTCTTGTTTATGAAGGTGATGAAATTGAATTGAAGGCTGAATCCTCCCAGGTGGTGGATGATGATGACGATCCAGAGAATAGGTATGAGTTTACAAATCATATACTTTGAATAGTTTTTATGTCTGTTTAATCGCAACAAGATTTCCCCTGTCTGGGTTTTGCAATCATTTAACCAATAAAAAATATTTAAAAAGCTAACCCTTGTATGTCCATTGAATCCTCAAACTGTGAAGCCTCCATAGCATCACTCTTAAGCCCGGTTTACATCAAGAACGATATTAGCCGATATCGTGTGTATATCTAACGCATGCGCGTCTGTCGCTTTAAATTCTCCAGCTCGTTACAGCAGGATGGATTCTGATTAGCTGTCAGTGTTTGTATCATTCATCTGCTGGAA
Source organism: Schizopygopsis pylzovi (assembly GCA_027422435.1). Taxonomy (NCBI): domain Eukaryota; kingdom Metazoa; phylum Chordata; class Actinopteri; order Cypriniformes; family Cyprinidae; genus Schizopygopsis; species Schizopygopsis pylzovi. The sequence goes on from JAPDDL010000914.1 coordinate 15,378, forward strand.
AAAAAAAGTTCCGAAAGTGATTCCAACGATATCGTTTCTCCGTGCCTTTATTGTTATAGCTGTGGTGTGGACTCTGCTATTCTCTAATATTGAGAAAGATTTTTAGCGCTATATCTTTATTGTTATCTTTATAGTTCTCGTGCTTGGTGTGAACTTTAGTCTAGTTTCTGATTCTGCAAATCTAAGTAGTTCCTTTCAAGTCCCAAATGTCTCAGAATGGACATTCACAAGGTAAAGTAAGAGGATGTATTAAGGCCCTGATATACTTCAAATGAAGTTTGTTTTCGTTCTTCGTTTGGGGGCTAAAAAAGTTCGAAGAGGTTTAGCGACGGTATACTTTTTCGATTATTCAAACACCCCTGCGCTGCTGGAGGCGGGGCGGTAGGTTAATGTAAACATGTGTCACGGACACTCGCGCTTACGCACTAAACATGGCAACGATATTGTATCTAGTTGTGAGACGGGTACCAATGGTCAGAATATTATAGACACACGAATAATGATACTCAGAGTCAAGTATCATGCTTTCAATACAAAAAAGCACAATTTCCATAATCAGTCCTTTAAGTGTGAATGGCTCATAGTCTGACAACTTTAGCATGTATCGTTACTTTATTTTATTAGTGTTCATGTATTTTTATTAAACTGGATACATTACAACTTTTTATATTTTATGTGTTATCATGATTTGATAAAAATTATTTTGTTTGTTCTTTTGGCATTTATTGTATACCTTTTTTAATAGGCTCATTGAAAGAATAGCAGCGATATGGGGTAACATTTATTTCAAACGCATGTATTTGGTAGTTTGCCTTATATTTACTCTTAACTTAAATTTTTTTTCATGGCTTTGGAAAACATGCATTTTGATTTTTCTTTTTGCATAACTCCGGGTCGTCGACACCAAGCTTCGTTGCAGGAATTACAGGCTTTTTCTGAATCTTTAAGGTCTCTCCGCGAGTGATTGTACAAGTGTGGGTATATTTGGGGCAGCTGTTCTATTCGATAGTTTTTATTATTACATTCAGAAATAAGGTAAGATGCAGGTAAGTTTTTATTTTATTCATCACTCAATAAATAATTCAAATTTTAATGCTATTAAAAACAGAAATGAAAAATAAAAATATAAAAAACAAATTATAGTGCCTTTCATTTAAAAAAAATAGCTATGTTGAAGCTACTGGCATGTTGGTAATGCATTGTATAAATAAACCTCCTTTTTCATTTGTCAAATCCACATGTTTTGCATGCTTGATGTTATATAATACAAGTTGCAGCATGTTTCAGATGACAAAGAAAAGTGACTTGCATCAGGAAAATGTGTTGGGAAGGTTACTTTGGAAATGTAATAGGTTACAGATTACGAGTTAGCCAATTTAAGATGTAATAAGCAGTGTAACTATTTCAATTACTTTATTAAAGGAATGTAACTGAATACTTTTCTAAACATCTAGTGAATGTTTTGATACTGGGACTGTTTTTGATACTTATACTGCTATGATACTCTTTAAAAAAAAAAAAATCTAATCTTTGCATAGTTATGACCGGAAACTTAAATAACAGTTCATCTTAAAAAAATAATGCATATACATTAAACCAAATAGGAAATAAAACCGTTATTAAATAAGCATGTGTCCTATTCTGTGTCCTAAACTCCTGAAATATTGGTCTTTCATATTTTGAAACAGTCAATGCAGTTTGGGATAGAAATTGTGTTTGTCTGTGTGCGCACGTGCGTGCGTGTGTATGTGAGTGTTTGTGTGAGTGAGAGATGTAACCCCCTTTGCAATCGAAAACATTTTCATAAGTAACTATAATTTCACTTTTTTTTGTTTTTTCAGTAACAATAATGGATATGTAACACCATACATTTAACTAATTATTCCACAACACTGGTTATACATAAAGACCAATTTAGCATCACGATGGTAAATTAATTTACGTAAACCACCAACTCGCACAGTGTTGCCTGCTTCAGTTGTTTGCATTCAGAGCTCAGATGTTTTGGGCTGCTTTCGTGCTTTTCTAGGCTCCTGATGTTTAGTCTCCAGCTGATTTCAGCATCAGCTGTGGGTAAAACTGTACTCACTGCCACTTCTGGAGCGCGACACCTTGTGGCTGTCCTTTTAAAGAGGCTGCCTAAATGAAAATAAACTGCTCATGCCCTGCTTATATGTGACCCTGGACCACAAAACCAGTCTTAACTCTCAAGTAGACTAGCTCGAGAGCGGTACAAGCCCCAAACAGACGGAGCGCAATAACTCCTGACTAATATATAGACATTTTGCTGAAATATTTGTAGTTTGACAATAAATGTGACTTATGTAGAATTTTAAACCTAAGTGTATTTGTATGAAAGCACTAAATGTAAAGGGATTCTAATGGGGTTGCTAATCAAAATAGCATTTCTACTCCATTAGTTTGTACTTTTATTTTAATTTTTAGTTAAGTAAATTTAGCTTTAAAAGCATTGTTTGTTTTGAGATTGCAATGTTAGAATGGAATGTGATTTCAACCCTTTTTTTTGCACATAATATATTTACATTCACTTTTTGTTTAATTCAAATACAAGAGAAAATACTGAGATATATATACCACAAATCAGCCCCATAATACCAAGATATATACCGCAAATTAGCCCAAAAATACCAAGATATATACCGCAAATTAGCCCCAAAATACCAAGATATATACCGCAAATTAGCCCCAAAATACCAAGATATATACCAGAAATCAGCCAAAAAATACAGATATATATATATATATATATATATATATATACACCGCAAATCAGCTCAAAAATACAGAGATATATATATATACCACAAATCAGCCAAAAAAATACCAAGATATATACCGTAAATCAGCCAAAAAATGCCGAGATATATACCGCAAATCAGCCAAAAAAATACCGATATATACCACAAATTATCGAGATATATATACCGCAAATCAGCCAAACAATACCGAGATATATACCGCAAATCAGCCCAAAAACACCGAGATATATACCACAAATCAGCCAAAAAATACAGAGATATATAAACCACAAGTTAGCCCAAAAATACTGAGATATATACTGCAAATCAGCCCAAAAATACTGAGATATATACCACAAATCAGCCCAAAAATACAGAGATATATATACCGCAATTAGCCCAAAATACCAAGATATATACCGCAAATCAGCCCAAAAATACCAAGATATATATACCACAAATCAGCCTAAAAATTACCAAGATATATACCGCAAATCAGCCAAAAAATGCAGAGATATATATCGCAAATCAGCCAAAAAATTCCGAGATATATACCACAAATCAGCCAAAAAATGCCGAGATATATACCACAAATCAGCCAAAAATACATATATATATATATATATACACCGCAAATCAGCCCAAAAGTACCAAGATATATATATACCACAAATCAGCCAAAAAAATACAAAGCTATATACCGCAAATCAGCCAAAAATGCTGAGATATATACCACAAATCAGCCAAAAAATGCTGAGATATATACCACAAATCAGCCAAAGAATTATTGAAATATATACCGCAAATCAGCCAAAAAATACAGAGATATATACCAGAAATCAGCCAAAAAGTTATCGAGATATATACCACAAATCAGCCAAAAAATTATCAAGATATATACCGCAAATCAGCCAAAAAATGCTGAGATATATACCACAAATCAGCCAAAAAATACCAAAATATATACCGCAAATCAGCCCAAAAATACCGAGATATATACCACAAATCAGCCAAAAAATACAGAGATATATATATATATATATATATATATACCACAAGTCAGCCCAAAAATACCGATATACCACAAATCAGCCCAAAAATACCAAGATATATACCGCTAATTAGCCCAAAAATATCAAGACATATACCGCAAATTAGCCTAAAAATACCAAGATATATACCGCAAATCAGCCCAAAAATACCAAGATATATACCGCAAATCAGCCCAAAAATACTAAGATATATACCGCAAATTAGCCCCAAAAATGCCGAGATCTATACCACAAATCAGTCAAAAAAATACGAGATATATACCACAAATCAGCCAAAAAATACAGAGATATATATACCGAGATATACCACAAATCAGCCCAAAAATACCAAGATATATACCGTTAATTAGCCCAAAAATATCAAGACATATACCGCAAATTAGCCCAAAAATACCAAGATATATACCGCAAATCAGCCCAAAAATACTAAGATATATACCGCAAATTAGCCCCAAAAATGCCGAGATATATACCACAAATCAGCCAAAAAATACAGATATATATACCACAAGTTAGCCCAAAAATACCGAGATCTATACTGCAAATCAGCCCAAAAATACCAAGATATATATACCGCAATTAGCCCAAAATTACCAAGATATATACCGCAAATCAGCCCAAAAATACCAAGATATATATACCACAAATCAGCCCAAAAATACCAAGATATATATACCGCAAATCAGCCAAAAAATGCCGAGATATATACCACAAATCAGCCAAAAAATGCCGAGATATATACCACAAATCAGCCAAAAATACAGAGATATATATAAATACACCACAAATCAGCCCAAAAGTATCAAGATATATATACCACAAATCAGCCAAAAAAATACAAAGCTATATACCGCAAATCAGCCAACAAATGCCGAGATATATACCACAAATCAGCCAAAAAATGCAGAGATATATACCACAAATCAGCCAAAGAATTATCGAGATATATACCGCAAATCAGCCAAAAAATACAGAGATATATACCGCAAATCAGCCAAAAAATACAGAGATATATACCAGAAATCAGTCAAAAAATTATTGAGATATATATATATACCACAAATCAGCCAAAAAATTATCAAGATATATACCGCAAATCAGCCAAAAAATGCCGAGATATGTACCACAAATCAGCCCAAAAATACCAAAATATATACCGCAAATCAGCCCAAAAATACCGATATATACCACAAATCAGTCAAAAAAATACGAGATATATACCACAAATCAGCCAAAAAATACAGATATGTATACCACAAGTTAGCCCAAAAATACCGAGATCTATACTGCAAATCAGCCCAAAAATACCGAGATATATACCGCAAATCAGCCAAAAAGTAGCAAAATATATACCGCAAATCAACCCAAAAATACCAAGATATGTACCGCAAATTATCCCCAAAATACCAAGATATATATACCCCACAAATCAGCCAAAAATGCCAAAATATATACCGCAAATCAGCCCAAAAATACCAATATATATATACCGCAAATTAGCCCTAAAATACCAAGATATATACCGCAAATCAGCCCCAAAATACCGATATATATATATATATATATATATATACCGCAAATCAGCCCAAAAATAGAGATATATATACCGCAAATCAGCCCAAAAATACCAAGATATATACCGCAAATTAGCCCCAAAATTCCAAGATATATCACAAATCAGCCAAAAATACCAAAATATATACCGCAAATCAGCCCAAAAATACCAAGATATATACCGCAAATTAGCCCCAAAATTCCAAGATATATCACAAATCAGCCAAAAATACCAAAATATATACCGCAAATCAGCCCAAAAATACTAAGATATATACCGCAAATTAGCCCCAAAAATGCCGAGATCTATACCACAAATCAGTCAAAAAAATACGAGATATATACCACAAATCAGCCAAAAAATACAGAGATATATATACCGAGATATACCACAAATCAGCCCAAAAATACCAAGATATATACCGTTAATTAGCCCAAAAATATCAAGACATATACCGCAAATTAGCCCAAAAATACCAAGATATATACCGCAAATTAGCCCCAAAAATGCCGAGATATATACCACAAATCAGTCAAAAAAATACGAGATATATACCACAAATCAGCCAAAAAATACAGATATATATACCACAAGTTAGCCCAAAAATACCGAGATCTATACTGCAAATCAGCCCAAAAATACCAAGATATATATACCGCAATTAGCCCAAAATTACCAAGATATATACCGCAAATCAGCCCAAAAATACCAAGATATATATACCACAAATCAGTCCAAAAATACCAAGATATATATACCGCAATCAGCCAAAAAATGCCGAGATATATACCACAAATCAGCCAAAAAATGCCGAGATATATACCACAAATCAGCCAAAAATACAGAGATATATATAAATACACCACAAATCAGCCCAAAAGTATCAAGATATATATACCACAAATCAGCCAAAAAAATACAAAGCTATATACCGCAAATCAGCCAAAAAATGCAGAGATATATACCACAAATCAGCCAAAAAATGCAGAGATATATACCACAAATCAGCCAAAGAATTATCGAGATATATACCGCAAATCAGCCAAAAAATACAGAGATATATACCAGAAATCAGTCAAAAAATTATTGAGATATATATATATATATATATACCACAAATCAGCCAAAAAATTATCAAGATATATACCGCAAATCAGCCAAAAAATGCCGAGATATGTACCACAAATCAGCCCAAAAATACCAAAATATATACCGCAAATCAGCCCAAAAATACCGATATATACCACAAATCAGTCAAAAAAATACGAGATATATACCACAAATCAGCCAAAAAATACAGATATGTATACCACAAGTTAGCCCAAAAATACCGAGATCTATACTGCAAATCAGCCCAAAAATACAGAGATATATACCGCAAATCAGCCAAAAAGTACCAAAATATATACCGCAAATCAACCCAAAAATACCAAGATATGTACCGCAAATTATCCCCAAAATACCAAGATATATATACCCCACAAATCAGCCAAAAATGCCAAAATATATACCGCAAATCAGCCCAAAAATACCAATATATATACCGCAAATTAGCCTTAAAATACCAAGATATATACCGCAAATCAGCCCCAAAATACCGAGATATATATATATATATATATATATATATATATATATATACCGCAAATCAGCCCAAAAATAAAGAGATATATACCGCAAATCAGCCCAAAAATACCAAGATATATACCGCAAATTAGCCCCAAAATTCCAAGATATATCACAAATCAGCCAAAAATACCAAAATATATACCGCAAATCAGCCCAAAAATACCAAGATATATACCGCAAATTAGCCCCAAAATTCCAAGATATATCACAAATCAGCCAAAAATACCAAAATATATACCGCAAATCAGCCCAAAAATACCAAGATATATACCGTAAATTAGCCCCAAAATACCAAGATATATACACCACAAATCAGCCAAAAATACCAAAATATATACCGCAAATCAGCCCCAAAATACCAAGATATATATACCGTAAATCAGCCCCAAAATACCGAGATATATATATATATACCACAAATTAGCCCCAAAATACCAAGATATATATACCACAAATCAGCCATAAAATACCAAACAATATACCGCAAATCAGCCCAAAAATACCAAGATATACATACTGCAAATTAGGCCAAAAATACCAAGATGTGTATACCACAAATCAGCCAAAAAATACCAAGATATATACCGCAAATCAGCCAAAAAATACTGAGATATATATCCACCGCACATCAGCCAAAAAATACCGAGATATATATACCGCACATCAGCCCAAAAATACCGAGATATATACCACAAATCAGCCCAAAAAAATACAGAGATATATATACCTCAAATCAGCCAAAAATATACAGAGATATATACCGCAAATCAGCCAAAAATATACAGAGATATATACCGCAAATCAGCCCAAAAATACAGAGATATATACCGCAAATTAGCCCCAAAATACCAAGATATATTTATACCGCAAATCGGCCAAAAATACCAAAATATATACCGCAAATCAGCCCAAAAATACCAAGATATATACCGCAAATTAGCCCCCAAAATACCAAAATATATACCGCAAATTAGCCCCAAAATACCACGATATATACCGCAAATTAGCCCAAAAATACCGAGATATATACCGCACATCAGCCCAAAAATACAGAGATATATACCGCTCATCAGCCCAAAAATACTGAGATATATACCGCAAATCAGCCAAACAATACAGAGATATATACACCGCAAATCAGCCAAACAATACAGAGATATATACTGCAAATCAGCCCAAAAATACCAAGATATATACCGCAAATCAGCCCAAAAATACCAAGGTATATATACCACAAGTCAGCCAAAAAATACCAAGATATATACTACAAATCAGCCAAAAAATACCAAGATACACATTTTATCTCATATCGCCCAGCCCTAATATGGCTTACATTTACTCTCATTTGACCCGAATCCAGATGTTTTCATGCTTGTGATGTGACACTTAATTTATTTTGAAAACAAAACTTGGTATTAATTCCGTGTCATAATATTCACCTACTGCTCGATCAGGGGCAGTCGTCTGGATAAACGCACACCAACTATAGCCTGCAATATAGAAAAACTAATAAATAACAATAGCAGTGGTGTTAACGATGTGTCCGTTACAGACTGCATGACTTCTCTATATCCTATTGTATTTGTTTTGTTCTTTCCTGCAACAAAATGACTAATCAAAACCGAGTCTCTACTTGACAATTGTTGAGATGTGAGTAAAGATTTGGGAAAAGAAAGACTGTTACAGACAGCCCTAATGAACACTGAGTGCCTTGATCATTAAGTTTATCATCAGTGTTGTATAAACTAGCGTTTTGGGTAAAATTGATTGCATTTCATGGCTTATAAGTTGCTGTTTTCTTGTTTATGAAGGTGATGAAATTGAATTGAAGGCTGAATCCTCCCAGGTGGTGGATGATGATGACGATCCAGAGAATAGGTATGAGTTGACAAATCATATACTTTGAATAGTTTTTATGTCTGTTTAATCGCAACAAGATTTCCCCTGTCTGGGTTTTGCAATCATTTAACCAATAAAAAATATTTAAAAAGCTAACCCTTGTATGTCCATTGAATCCTCAAACTGTGAAGCCTCCATAGCATCACTCTTAAGCCCGGTTTACATCAAGAACTATATTAGCCGATATCGTGTGTATATCTAACGCATGCGCGTCTGTCGCTTTAAATTCTCCAGCTCGTTACAGCAGGATGGATTCTGATTGGCTGTCAGTGTTTGTATCATTCATCTGCTGGAAAAAAAAAGTTCCGAAAGTGATTCCAACGATATCGTTTCTCTGTGCCTTTATTGTTATAGCTGTGGTGTGGACTCTGCTATTCTCTAATATTGAGAACGATTTTTAGCGCTATATCTTTATTGTTATCTTTATAGTTCTCGTGCTTGGTGTGAACGGGCCTTTAGTCTTGTTTCTGATTCTGCAAATCTAAGTAGTTCCTTTCAAGTCCCAAATGTCTCAGAATGGACATTCACAAGGTAAAGTAAGAGGATGTATTAAGGCCCTGATATACTTCAAACGAAGTTTGTTTTCGTTCTTCGTTTGGGGGCTAAAAGAAGTTCGAAGAGGCTTAGCGACGGTATACTTTTTCGATTATTCAAACACCCCCGCGCTGCTTGAGGCGGGGCGGTAGGTTAATGTAAACGTGTGTCGCGGACACTCGCGCTTACGCACTAAACACGGCAACAATATTGTATCTAGTTGTGAGACGGGTACCAATGGTCAGAATATTATAGACACACGAATAATGATACTCGGAGTCAAGTATCATGCTTTCAATGCAAAAAAGCACAATTTCCATAATCAGTCCTTTAAGTGTGAATGGCTCATAGTCTGACAACTTTAGCATGTATCGTTACTTTATTTTATTAGTGTTCATTTATTTTTATTAAACTGGATACATTACACCTTTTTATATTTTATGTGTTATGATTTGATAAAAAAAATGATTTTGTATGTTCTTTTGGCATTTATTGTATACCTTTTTAAATTGGCTTATTGAAAGAATAGCAGCGATATGGTGTAACATTTATTTCAAACGCATGTATTTGGTAGTTTGTCTTATATTTACTCACTTAAATATTTATATTTACTTAACTTACATTTTTTTCATGGCTTTGGAAAACATGCATTTTGATTTTTCTTTTTGCATAACTCCGGGTCGTCGACACCAAGCTTCGTTGCAGGAATTACAGGCTTTTTCTGAATCTTTAAGGTCTCTCCGCGAGTGATTGTACAAGTGTGGGTATATTTGTGGCAGCTATTCTATTCGATAGTGTATTTATGTTGCTAGTGACATGGAGATGTTGTTCTCCTGCCTGACCTCCTCTGAATGAGAAACGATCTGGGGAAAAAATTGTGCGTCAAAGGCAGAGCTCCAGAACACACCCACCGAGGTCCTGACTCTCTGTGGTCACTAAAAATCCCATGACACTCATCGTAAAAGAGTAGGGGTGTAACCCCAGTGTCCTGGCCAAATTCCCTCCACTGGCCCTTGTCAATCATGACCTCCTAATAATCCCCATCCACTTGATTGGCTCTAAGACTCTCTCTCTTCTCACCACCTGTAGCTGGTGTGTGGTGAGCACATCCACTTGATTGGCTCTATGACTCTCTCTCTCCTCTCCACCTGTAACTGGTGTGTGTTGAGCGCATACACTTGATTGGCTCTATGACTCTCTCTCCTCTCCACATGTAGCTGGTGTGTGGTGAGCGCATCCACTTGATTGGTTCTATGACTCTGTCCTCTCCAGCTGTAGCTGGTGTGTGGTGAGAGCATACACTTGATTGGCTCTATGACTCTCTCTCCTCTCCACCTGTAGTGGGTGTGTGGTAAGAGCATCTACTTGATTGTCTCTATGTCTCTCTCCTCTCCACCTGTAGCTGGTCTGTGGTGAGCACATACACTTGATTGGCTCTATGACACTCTCTCCTCTCCACCTGTAGCTGGTGTGGGGTGAGCGCATCCACTTGATTGTCTCTATGACTCTCTCTCCTTTCCACCTGTAGCTGGTGTGTGGTGAGAGCATACACTTGATTGGCTCTATGACTCTCTCTCCTCTCCACCTGTAGCGGGTGTGTGGTGAGCGCATACACTTGATTGGCTCTATGACTCTCTCTCTCCTCTCCACCTGTAGCTGGTCTGTGGTGAGCGCATCCACTTGATTGGTTCTATGACTCTCTATCCTCTCCACCTGTAACTGGTGTGTGGTGAGCGCATACACTTGATTGGCTCTATGACTCTCTCTCCTCTCCACATGTAGCTGGTGTGTGGTGAGCGCATCCACTTGATTGGTTCTATGACTCTATCCTCTCCAGCTGTAGCTGGTGTGTGGTGAGAGCATACACTTGATTGGCTCTATGACTCTCTCTCCTCTCCACCTGTAGTGGGTGTGTGGTAAGAGCATCTACTTGATTGTCTCTGTCTCTCTCCTCTCCACCTGTAGCTGGTCTGTGGTGAGCGCATACACTTGATTGGCTCTATGACACTCTCTCCTCTCCACCTGTAGCTGGTGTGGGGTGAGCGCATACACTTGATTGTCTCTATGACTCTCTCTCCTTTCCACCTGTAGCTGGTGTGTGGTGAGAGCATACACTTGATTGGCTCTATGACTCTCTCTCCTC
>JAPDDL010000782.1:0-66573 GCA_027422435.1 Schizopygopsis pylzovi
TGCTGTCAAAACATCAAAACCATCAAAACCAACTGTCAAAATCATCAAAAACATCAAAACCTGCTGTCAAAACATCAAAACCATCAAAACCTGCTGTCAAAACATCAAAACCATCAAAACCACCTGTCAAAATCATCAAAACCTGCTGTCAAAACATCAAAACCATCAAAACCACCTGTCAAAATCATCAAAACCTGCTGTCAAAACATCAAAACCATCAAAACCACCTGTCAAAAACATCAAAACCTACTGTCAATAACATCAAAACCATCAAAACCACCTGTCAAAACATCAAACCTACTGTCAATAACATGATTGATTATACCGGAAGTCCCGCCTTATACAGGAAGTACCGCCTATACAGGAAGTCCCGCCTTATACCGGAAGTCCCGCCTTATACCGGAAGTCCCGCCCCTGTACCGGAAGTCCCGCCTACACCGGAAGTCCCGCCCCTATACCGGAAGTCCCGCCTACACCGGAAGTCCCGCCCCTGTACCGGAAGTCCCGCCTACACCGGAAGTCCCGCCCCTATACCGGAAGTCCCGCCCACCTGTCATCAATCAATCATTTTGACAGGTGGTGTATGGTAATAACTACTAACATGCTTAAATGTTTGAAAATTTGAATTTTTATGATTTGTTGTGAGATGAGTACCAATATTTTTTAAATTGTGCAACTTGTTCAGTGCTGAGTTATGCAAGCGAACAAATCCTCTCATTGAAACATACAAGGTGTAGACATGAATAATACATAATAATAAAATTCATTGTGCAGTGTAGATTCATTGTTTATAATGGAACTTCCTGACATCAGACAGTAAACTGAAAAGAGTGTCAGCATTCTAGTAATTATAAAGGGAGCTTTCTTGGCTATTAATATGCTAATCAATTTAGAATTTGAATAAAAAAGTTTTGTTTTTCATGCTGCTAAGAGGACCAATGGCCACAGTACATGCTGCAAGTTTTGGGGAGTCAAAATAGATGTGCATGAAGCCTAAAGCACCCTCACTAATTTCAGAAGCACCCTCAGTTATTGATTGGGTGACAACTTGCTTGTCAGAATTCCACCAAAACGACCTTTAGTATGTAAATAAACAACCTTCATTAAAAAAAAAAAATTATATCTTGCTCTATTTTTTTAGAGACTTTCTATGTATATATATTTATTTATATGTAGTATTTATATGTAGTAACCGAAAATGCAATAGTTGTAGTCACCATGGTAACATTAATTGTAGTTATGAGCCCTGTGATGTTACAGATGCTGTGATCAGATTTTCAACAGGGCCTTAAGTTTCACAATGCTTGACCTACAACCTGATGAACTCCAGCACCAATAACTGTGAAAATGAATTTGCACAACAACAGAGGCAGAACATACACTGTTCATTGGCCAAGACTGGAATAGTTTTATGGAAAATCACATTTTTAGCCAGTCATTTTATTGGAAGAAACACAAGCGATGTCTTATAAACAAGCAAATATTGGAAACGAACCATTATATTGCAGAATGCTCCCACTACATAACACTGATTTTGCTCTAGTCAAAAATTATTTAAAAAATTGTATACAAATTATTTATAAAAATCTTTTGAATTTTTATGATAATCTTGTCAGGGTGCGTGAGGAGAGAGAGATGAGGCGAGGACTCAGATGCAGAAGAATGGCTCTTTGTAATAATAAAATAAAATACAAATTAACTAAAACCACCCCGAAGGGGAAAGACAGACAGGCAGACAGGCAGGCAGGCAAAAATATTTCCAAACACAGCCACAGCACAATTTGTGCGTCTCTGAGGAACATGACAGTGTTTCGTTCCTAAATTAATCACTCGTTAAAATTATTTGGTTCAATCGCAAAGACTCACTAATTTAACTGTGACTTGCTGCCACTGGTGATTTTAATTTAACATTTAATGTATCTTTTAATTTTTGTATTAATTTCAAACATCAGTTGCCAAACTTTTATATTTAAAATATCAAAACATTATTTATGCATTTGTAACTGCAGGTTAAAGCATTAAATGTCTCTCTGTGCTACATTAAACAGTGTGTACAAGCATCTAAATGCCATTCAGATGCAACCTCTATGCTTCCTCTGGCTCTGCATTGCAAAGATTAATTTTGTCAATACTGACTTAATTTGCGTGGTAACAGCCCAAATGTCTTATTGACTTATTAAATGTAAAATATTTACTCAAAATATTGATGATGCATACATTTAGAAAAAAAAGGCTTTATATACTTTACATGACAATAGGCTACATCAGATGGAATACTTCAAACCGGAGCTGTTTTTATTTTATATGCTGCTAAGAAGACACCCCAGAAGAGGGGTCAAGTACAGGTGCATCTCAATAAATTTGAATGTCGTGGAAAAGTTCATTTATTTCAGTAATTCAACTCTAATTGTGAAACTCATTTTTTAAATAAATTCAATTCACACAAACTGAAGTAGTTTAAGTCTTTGGTTCTTTTAATTGTGATGATTGTTGGGTATTAGATGTTTTGGGACACTTTCAAAGCGTGAGTGGCACTAAAACTTGCATTCAGTTTTATCCTAAATAATGAGCATGAATATGGCAACATTTTATTACGTTGTTTATTGTAAATGTCAGGCAAAGGTGTAAATCTTTAAAACTTTTATTGCAAAATCCAAAAATGTATCGTACATTTAACACTGATAGTCAATCTTTCAAAACCTAACCTCATGCTTTCATTACAGTTAAAGCAGTTAACACTTATTTTATACTGTGAAACTCTTTGTGATACTTTCTGATTTTATTTTGTACTAACGCAATTAAGAACATGCTTAAATGTTTGAAAATTTGAATTTTTATGATTTGTTGTGAGATGAGTACCAATATTTTTTTAAATTGTGCAACTTGTTCAGTTCTGAGTTATGCAAGCGAACAAATCCTCTCATTGTAACATACAAGGTGTAGACATGAATAATACATAATAATAAGATCCATTGTGCAGTGTAGATTCATTGTTTATAATGGAACTTCCTGAGATCAGACAGTAAACTGAAAAGAGTGTCAGCATTCTAGTAATTATAAAGGGAGCTTTCTTGGCTATTAATATGCTAATCAATTTAGAATTTGAATAAAAAAGTTTTGTTTTTCATGCTGCTAAGAGGACCAATGGCCACAGTACACGCTGCAAGTTTTGGGGAGTCAAAATAGATGTGCATGAAGCCTAAAGCACCCTCACTAATTTCAGAAGCACCCTCAGTTATTGATTGGGTGACAACTTGCTTGTCAGAATTCCACCAAAATGACCTTTAGTATGTAAATAAACAACGTTCATTAAAAAAAAAAAATAATATCTTGCTCTATTTTTTTAGAGACTTTCTATGTATATATATTTATTTATATGTAGTATTTATATGTAGTAACCGAAAATGCAATAGTTGTAGTCACCATGGTAACAGTAATTGTAGTTATGAGCCCTGTGATGTTACAGATGCTGTGATCAGATTTTCAACAGGGCCTTAAGTTTCACAATGCTTGACCTACAACCTGATGAACTCCAGCACCAATAACTGTGAAAATGTATTTGCACAACAACAGAGGCAGAACATACACTGTTCATTGGCCAAGACTAGAATAGTTTTATGGAAAATCACATTTTTAGCCAGTCATTTTATTGGAAGAAACACAAGCGATGTCTTATGCACAAGCAAATATTGGAAACGAACCATTATATTGCAGAATGCTCCCACTACATAACACTGATTTTGCTCATCAAAAATTATTTACAAAATTTTATACAAATTATTTATAAAAAACCTTTGAATTTTTATGATAATCTTGTCAGGGTGCGTGAGGAGAGAGAGATGAGGCGAGGACTCAGATGCAGAAGAATGGCTCTTTTTAATTATAAAATAAAACAAAAATGAACAAAAACCACCCCGAAGGGGAAAGACAGACAGGCAGGCAGGTAGGCAGGCAGGCAGGCAAAAATATTTCCAAACACAGCCACAGCACAGTTTTGCGTCTCTGAGGAACATGACAGTGTTTCGTTCCTAAATTAATCACTCGTTAAAATTATTTGGTTCAATCGCAATGACTCACTAATTTAACTGTGACTTGCTGCCACTGGTGATGCCACTGGTGATTTTAATTTAACATTTAACGGATCTTTTCATTTTTGTATTCATTTCAAACATCAGTTGCCAAACTTTTATATTTAAAATATCAAAACATTATTTATGCATTTGTAACTGCAGGTTAAAGCATTAAATGTCTCTCTGTGCTGCATTAAACAGTGTGTACAAGCATCTAAATGCCATTCAGATGCAACCTCTATGCTTCCTCTGGCTCTGCATTGCAAAGATTAATTTTGGCAATACTGACTTAATTTGCGTGGTAACAGGCCAAATGTCTTATTGACTTATTAAATGTAAAATATTTACTCAAAATATTGATGATGCATACATTTAGAAAAAAAGTCTTTAAATGCTTTATATGACAATAGGCTACATCAGATGGAATACTTCAAACCGGAGCTGTTTTTATTTTATATGCTGCTAAGAAGACACCCCAGAAGAGGGGTCAAGTACAGGTGCATCTCAATAAATTAGAATGTCATGGAAAAGTTCATTTATTTCAGTAATTCAACTCTAATTGTGAAACTCATTTATTAAATAAATTCAATGCACACAGACTGAAGTAGTTTAAGTCTTTGGTTCTTTTAATTGTGATGATTTAGGCTCCCATTTAACAAAAACCTACTGAATTCACTATCTCAACAAATTAGAATACTTCATTAGACCAATAAAAAAAAAAATTGTGAATTGTTGGCCTTCTGGAAAGTATGTTAATTTTCTGTATATGTACACAATACTTGGTATGGGCTCCTTCTGTTTTTAATTACTGCCACAATTTGGCGTGGCATGGAGGTGATCAGTTTGTGCACTGCCGAGGTGGCATGGAAGCCCAGGTTTCTTTGACAGTGGCCTTCAGGTCATCTGCATTGTTGGGTCTGGTGTCTCTCATGTAGATTCTCTAGTCTATGAGGTTCAGGTCAGGCGAGTTTGCTGGCCAATCAAGCACAATAACACCATAGTCATTGAACCAGCTTTTGGTACCTTTGGCAATGCAATTCATTCAAAATTTTATTTCATCTGAAAAGAGAACTTTGGACCACTGAGCAACAGTCCAGTTCTTTTTCTCTTTAGCCCAGGTAAGATGCTTCTGACGTTGTCTCTGGTTCAGAAGTGGCTTGGTAGCCTTTTTCTTGAAGACGCCTGAGCGTGGAGACTCTTGATGCACTGACTCTAGCTTCAGCCCACTCCTTGTGAAGCTCTCCCAAGTGTTTGATCAGCTTTGCTTGACTGTATTCTCAAGCTTGCGGTCATCCCTGTTGCTTGTGCACCTTTTCCTACCCAAATTCTTCCTTCCAGTCAACTTTGCATTTAATATGCTTTGATACAGCACTCTGTTAACAGCCACACCTTTCAGTAATGACCCTCTGGGACTTACCCTCTTTATGGAGGGCGTCAATGTTCGTCTTCTGGACCATTTCCAAGTCAGCAGTCTTCCCCATTATTGTAGTTTCAAAGAACAAGAGATACCCGGAATTTATACTGTAGGGATGGTCATTAATTAAAAATCAAATGTAAATATTCTAATATTTTGAGATACTGATTTTTGACTTTCATGCAAAGCAAGCTCTTATCCTCAAAATTAAAACAATTTTGTTTTTAAATGTTTTTAAAAACATTTTAAATGTTTTAAAATGTTTTTAAAACATTTTAAATGTTTTTGTTTTTAAAAAACAGCACAAATCTTTTTTACATAAATATTTATGGTTATCAACCAGTGGAATATTACATTATTCATTCAACAAAAAATGTGAATGCAGCGAGCTCGTCACGACTTCATAAAGCTCAACTTGACTTGACTTGATAAGTGGGAAACAGGACGTTTCAGATAGCACGTGAAGGTGGCAGAGAAGCGCTCTCGCTCCGCACAGGGGAGTGCAACTTTATGGTTTATTATTTTGAGTTGTTTGGGATGCTGAAACAAACGGCCCTCTCACTATATATTGCTTAACAGGTCTATTGTTCACGCAATCAGGCTGCACATATCAGAAGTTCCGCTAGCGCTCACACTACATACGTACATATGTGCACGGCACGGAGCGATCACATTAGTCAAACGAGCAGGGCTTTGGGGCTCAGAACCTCGGGGATTGTTCAAAACACCCAGTGTGGGTACACCTTTAGAAAATAATCACACAACCTAATCGATATTCTATAATTAAATTGACTAATCGAAAATCGTGACCCATCGCTACTATATATATATAGGCTACACACATTTAAGAAAATTGAGAAATTAAATATAAATATTTACTCTGTATATAAAATGTAATCCACGCTACATGAACCTTTTCATATACTGTAAACTGGAATAAATACAAAACTAGAGCTAAACTAAAACTGAAATGAGACATTAGTAATAAATAGTATAGTGAATAAATGAAATAATCTTTACTAAAGGATATTTAAAGTACGTATTTCTGAACATTTCGAAATAAGATGCATTAAAAGTCAATAAATCCTTGATTAATATGAATTAAAATGTATCGCTGCGTATTTAATCTTTTAACAGCAGAGTGAGCGAGTTTTTGGATATAAGATTAAACTTATTTTAGTGAACAAAGTACCACATTTCAGCTCTCATTTTGTTAGGGAGGTTACACATTTTTTTATTTTATCCTTCCTTATAGGTAATCCATATGCTTTCTAACAGCTTCATGTGGCCGTAAATATTTAATTTGAACGTGGCTTTAAGCACTATGCATCATTAAAGTTTCACTTTCACCACGTAAAGCTGCCAAATGTGGTGTTTACATGTAATAATCGTAGTATGAGTTTACCTTACGGTGCAAACCCAGAGTCTCCGCCTCAGTGAGCGATAAAACGAGCATCTTCCACCCGAAGACGTACTGCATTTCGGGGCAAATTGTCGAACAACAACATGAAATGTGGGAAACTATTCATTGGTTATTCTAAAATTAATTGTATTACAAATTATACTACAACTGGAAAATACTATAAATTGATAAACTGTTCGGCATGATGACCTTAAATGTCTCTGACAGCGCGTGTAGTCCCATTTAGCAACGTCTTAGCAACCGTCTTTTTTACAAAACGTGACAGCTTGAAAAAAACACAAGTGGGGTGTAACTGGTGTGTTTTATGTCGTAGAATAAAACGTGAAAGTATCTTGAGCTTGTGTGAACCAAGGACCTTATTTAAGGAATTTTACCAAAACCCCATTCAAAAAACCCATTGACTTTGGGAATATGGAACCGGAAGTGCTAAAATGCTAACTCGCTTCCGGGTTTTCACCTACAAAGTGGTATCACTCTATTAGAGCGTGCTGCAGTTCCCCTTTTCACCACAGATTTACGTTGCAAAATTGTGGAGTGCTGCTGAAGTCGGGAGGTCCCAGGCACCGTCTGCCCTGCTTAGTATCATGTATACGTGCCTGCTGCTAAAGCCATGCACGGGATTTTAATATACACTGCTTACTTTACGATTTAAAATATTATCGAAAATCTGAAAAATATTTGTTGCAGAATGATGAACATATTTACAACTTATTATTGTTTCAGTTTAGGTCTAAATTGTGGATATGTATCTGCGCATATAGACTGTGCCTGCATTTAACGAGAAAAAAATAAAAATAAACTTCTGTGCATTAATAATTAATAAATGGTTAGTGTGTCCACTTTACTTTAAAGTTCACTTTCACAGGTTAATGATGTTCATAACGCATTAATAAATGGTTCACAGGTGTTAACTTTTAAGGTTCTCTTTCACAGGTTTTTAACATTTATAATTCATTAAATGGTTCACAGGTGTTCACTTTACATTAAGTTTCACTTTCACCGGTTACTAACATTTTTAATTCATTAATAAATGGTTCACATGTGTTCACTTTCCATTAAGGTTCATGTTCACAGTTTACTAACATTTATAATTCATTAATAAATGGTTCACATGTGTTCACTTTACATTAAAGTTCGCTTTTACAGATTACTAATGTTTATAACTCGTTTCACTTTAAGGTTCGCTTTCACAAGCTACTATCGTTTATAGTTCATTAATAAATGGTTCACATGTGTTCACTTTATATTACGGTTCACTTTCACAGGTTACTAACATTTATAATTCATTAATAAATGTTTCACATGTGAACACTGTACATTAAGGTTCATTTTTATACTTCATTACCGTTTATAACTCATTAATAAATGGTTCACAGATCTTCACTTTACATTAAGGTGCACTTTCATAAATCATTAATAAATGGTTATTTACATTAAAGTTCACAGGTAATATTGGAATTATTTTTCATTATTAATATCTCATCAAGTCATGGTTTTGCTTTTATGATTTTTCCCCAAAATAAAAATCAAGATGATAATTTAATCTTGATAAACAAAATATATCAGTTTCTAATCATTGCTGTGGATAGGCATCATGAACTTTTGCGGAGAATCATGGGTAAGGTACAGAGTAGATTTTGGAAAGAAACATTGTAAGAAAAGTGAAAAGAGTCATGAGATATAAATGAGAAAACCATAAATACAACACCCTTCAGTCTTGCTATAATACAGGTAGTACAATTTTGCTGCATCATGAAATAAATCAGGAATCTGGTTTTGAGTGAAAAAAGTATTAATACATATATTTGTTAAGCATTTATACAATTTGATTTAAAAATGGCTCACTATTTGGCAGGTATTGCATTAAAATCACCTTTTGTACTCATGCATTTATAACTGTTTATATCAATGATGTATATTGCATTTGTAAGTGAGTTATTAGTCATTTATTAACACTTTTATAAACTCTTTATAAAGGGAAACTTAATGTAAAGTGTTACCAAAATACTTAATGCTATATAGCACTGTTTAGAACCAGACAGTTTAAAGGGGTCATCGGATGCCCATTTTCCACAATTTGATATGATTCTTTAGGATCTTAATGAAATGTCTATAAAATACTTTGGTTAAAATTGCTCAATGGTAGTGTAAAAACACCTTTTTTTACCCCGTCGAAATCAGCTCTGTTTTCAGCGAGCCATTCTAATCCATGTTGCTTTACATGCTAATGAGCTCTGCTCAGCCCGCCCCTCTGTTCCGTGGGGTGACGAGCAGACTGTAAACTTCAGCTGCGAAACTGGCTAACTAGCACATTATTAGGAAAGGAACTTTTGAAAGATTCATAAAACAAACCTTATACTCACTTCTTCTGTAAATTAAGCTGGATCAGGAATGATTCACGCAAACATAGACGTGTTTAAGCAGATTACATTAATCATCTTCGTCTTCAGCGGCTCAGATGTCAGAAGTAAATGACGACTGCTATATTCATTTTTACATCCAACAACAAAAGGCCTCAATCGCTTAATCGGAGACATCTTGTCTTCCCCTGCACCGAAGGCGACAAAATGGCAGACATCTCACAGCTCACTCAGAGTCTAAGGTAAGACAACCTTGTCAATCAATTATCGTGGGAGCGGCCTGTACAGAACTATGTCATTCTGACAGGAGTCTCAAAACAGCCTGATTTGAGAAAGGGGAATTTAAAAAAGGAATTAAAAAAAAAACACTGGGTGGATTTTTATCTTTAAAGGATGAATGTGTACACATACTTCCAAAACACATTTATGTTCAAACAACTTGTAAAGTGAATTTTGCATCCGATGACCCCTTTAAGAATGAGATGCAAATGATATGTCATACCTGAATTGAGGTGTAACGTCTCATTGTTGCAGAAGTCTGTGAAGCAGCAATTGCGTTTGGAGACGTTTCGGGAGCTGTAGCAGAACACCTGACCCTTGAGCTCTGATGGGGACAGGCAAGACTTCACAGCCTCCTCCTTCCCATTTATGAGCATTACTGAGTTCCAACATGCTCCTTCTGCCTCTGTCTCACAGGTGTGGTTTACACACAAGTGACATACACACTTTAAGGCTGAGAAAAAATATGAACAGATTGTTATTTGGATGGATTAAAACATACATACATACATACATACATATTACATGCCAAAAATGCAGCTATTTTTTATTAAAAAAAAAACAATCTAATATTTGTATTTATTTATTTATTTGTAATTATTAAATTATGGACCATGGTGTGAGAACAATTAATTTCCCAGAATATTCAAATGTGTTCAATATATTTAAAAATTGCAATTCTTCTTATTATTAAATCATTAATATTTTTTTTTATATACTGTTTAATTAAGCCATTTTGTTGTGTTGTATGGTGAAATAAAATCCTGTTCTGATAGTTGTGTTGATTGTTTTGACAGTATATAACTTAAAGAAATAAGTCTATGTCTGTCAGATTATGAAATGCATTCCACATGCCAGGGAATTTTTTGACCAGAAAAACGGGCCACCTCAGCTGAAGTCTTGTTTGGACCAGACATTTCAATGTGGCCATGGTTGATGCTGTGAGAACATCAGAAAAGGAGTGGTTTGTTTGTGTATGTACAGTATGTATGTATGTATGTATTTATGTATGTATGTATTTATTTATTTTATTCTCTCATTCATTCATTTTCACAATTTTAAACTGTAAAATGTACAGCTTGAAAACTAGCAGACCACTCAGATTTAGTCAGGTAGAAATTCCAAGGGTTCACTCAAAGCCAGTTAAGTCTGCTTTTAGCAGGGGTGTGAAGTAACGAATTACAAATACTCAAGCTACAGTACTTAAGTAGTTTTTACCAGTAATTGTACTTTTTTTAGTAGTTTAAAAATGGTGTACTTTTACTTTTACTTGAGTACATTTTAAGTGATGTATCGGTACCTAAATTTACTCTCTTATATTAAACTTATACTTATATTTTTCTCTGTTTGTTACATGCTTATTTTAATTATGTTTATCCATCAACTTGATTGGAAAGAGAGAGAGAGTAATCGGTCTCACGCAGGGCCGGAGTGGGATCCATTTTCAGCCCGGGAGTGAAAAGCTCAAGACCAGCCCACCACCAATCCCCATCCAACCCCCTCCCACCGTGGTGGAATCTGGATAAATGACATATCTGTTTCTTAATTGACACGTTTAAATAAAAAATCTGAATAATGTAAATATGGCCATAAATATCAATAACAAATCACATACTGAGTTTTCTGCAACAAAGTGTCCAACTGTTACATTATGAAAATAATGGTTTGCATTCAAACAAAAATAAAGTTATGCAGTAAGAAATATACTTTTTGCACTATTGTTTTTTATATCCATGTCAATGTAATAAATAAAATAAATGAGATAAACTATATGAAACATTTCTGCTACAAAAGATACAACTGTAACATTATTAAAAAAAGGTTCATTTCTAAATTGAAAGCTGGCAAGCTGTCATTAATATTCATATACAGTGGGGCAAAAAAGTATTTAGTCAGCCACCAATTGTGCAAGTTCTCCCACTTAAAAAGATGAGAGAGGCCTGTAATTTTCATCATAGGTATACCTCAACTATGAGAGACAAAATAAGAAAATAAAATCCAGAAAATCACATTGTAGGATTTTTAAAGAATTTATTTGCAAATTATGGTGGAAAATAAGTATTTGGTCACCTACAAACAAGCAAGATTGCTGGCTCTCACAGACCTGTAACTTCTTCTTTAAGAGGCTCCTCTGTCCTCCACTCGTTACCTGTATTAATGGCATCTGTTTGAACTCGTTATCAGTATAAAAGACACCTGTCCACAACCTCAAACAGTCACACTCCAAACTCCACTATGGCCAAGACCAAAGAGCTGTCAAAGGACACCAGAAACAAAATTGAAGACCTGCACCAGGCTGGGAAGACTGAATCTGCAATAGGTAAGCAGCTTGGTGTGAAGAAATCAACTGTGGGAGCAATTATTAGAAAATGGAAGACATACAAGACCACTGATAATCTCCCTCGATCTGGGGCTCCACGCAAGATCTCACCCTGTGGGTTCAAAATGATCACAAGAACTGTGAGAAAAAATCCCAGAACCACACGGGGGGACCTAGTGAATGACCTGCAGAGAGCTGGGACCAAAGTAACAAAGGCTACCATCAGTAACACACTGCGCCGCCAGGGACTCAAATCCTGCAGTGCCAGACGTGTCCCCCTGCTTAAGCCAGTACATGTCCAGGCCCGTCTGAAGTTTGCTAGAGAGCATTTGGATGATCCAGAAGAGGATTGGGAGAATCCCATATGGTCAGATGAAACCAAAATATAACTTTTTGGTAAAAACTCAACTTGTCGTGTTTGGAGGAGAAAGAATGCTGAGTTGCATCCAAAGAACACCATACCTACTGTGAAGCATGGGGGTGGAAACATCATGCTTTGGGGCTGTTTTTCTGCAAAGGGACCAGGACGACTGATATGTGTAAAGGAAAGAATGAATGGGGCCATGTATCGTGAGATTTTGAGTGAAAACCTCCTTCCATCAGCAAGGGCATTGAAGATGAAACGTGGCTGGGTCTTTCAGCATGACAATGATCCCAAACACACCGCCCGGGCAACGAAGGAGTGGCTTCGTAAGAAGCATTTCAAGGTCCTGGAGTGGCCTAGCCAGTCTCCAGATCTCAACCCCATAGAAAATCTTTGGAGGGAGTTGAAAGTCCGTGTTGCCCAGCGATAGCTCCAAAACATCACTGCTCTAGAGGAGATCTGCATGGAGGAATGGGCCAAAATACCAGCAACAGTGTGTGAAAACCTTGTGAAGACTTACAGAAAACGTTTGACCTCTGTCATTGCCAACAAAGGGTATATAACAAAGTATTGAGATGAAATGTTGTTATTGACCAAATACTTATGCACAATTGGTGGCTGACTAAATACTTTTTTGCCCCACTGTATGTTAGTCATTATGTTCCTGTGGCTCAGTGGTAGAGCATTGCGTTAGCAGCGCAAAGGTTGTGGGTTCGATTCCCAGGGAACACACATACTGAAAATACAAATGTATATCCTGAAAGTCGCTTTGGATAAAAGCGTCTGCTAAATGCATAAATTTAAATGGAAAATTAATAACTAAATGGAAAATCAGTAAGCATCTCGAAAGAAAGAAAGAAAGGCCTTCTACCATTCTTCACAAGTTTTGGTTTACATTCAGAACTGAAAATGGCAAAGCCTTACAGCATCAACAACCGCCTAAGCAGTGCACTGGTTTCTGCAACTTTGTTTATTACTGTCTCATTGTTCTATAGTTTTTGACTATAGTCACTGTACCTTGAGTCGCCAGTTCCTGTGTGCTTGTTTGTCTTGAAAAAATATCTGTCAGTTTGTTATGTTTGTCAGGGACCTTCTGCCTGGCTGCTGTTGTCTCACTGAAGATCAATGTCTCTGTCTCTGTCTTTTTCTCACTTCCCTCAGCATCAGGCTTATCTTTATTTAAACCACAATAACATTTTAAAAATACGGTGACGTAATACTGCCACCCACATAAAGATCTCGTTATAACGAGATCTTTTCTCGTTAAAACGACATATTTTCTCGTTATAACGAGAACTTTTCTCGTTAAAACAACATATTTTCTCGTAATAACGATATATTTTCTCGTTAAAACATATTTTCTCGTAATAACGATATCTTTTCTCGTTAAAACAACATATTTTCTCGTAATAACGATATCTTTTCTCGTTATAACGACATATTTTCTCGTTATGACGACATATTTTTCTTGTAATAATGACATCTTTTCTCGTTATAACCACATATTTTTCTCGTAATAACGACATATGTCATATAAACGATAGGTTTTCTGTTATAATAGATATATGGTAGGACTGAGGTGAGCGATTGTCTGCGCTGCTCAGTCTGACATAAACGAGGATCTGCACGCGGCTGAATTGAAATACACTGTTTTAAATGTATTTAATGTAATGGTTTTAATTGTAGCAGCATGTTTATTAGGATTAATCTCCAATACAACATTATCCAATAACAGCACTCAGACCCATGACTTGTTTAGGCTATATATGATCAGATCAAAACAGCTATTTTTGAATAATTGACTCTGGGCTTGGAATATTTATTTATTTGAATGTCATTCTGAGTGCTATTATTGGATATTATTGTAGACAGATTGAAGATTAATCCTAATAAACATGCTGTTATAACTATATCTTTTCTCGTTATAACGAGATCTTTTCTTTATTAACGACAAATCAACACTTGAGAAAAACTGAGGACCAATATTGATGACCCGTGTAGTTAATTTACAGTTACATTTATGCATTTAGCAGAAGCTTTTATCCAAAGCGATTTACAGTGCATCCAGGCTATACATTTTCATCCGTATGTATATTTATCAGTTAATATAGGCTACTGCATCTGTGTCAATCTGTGATGAAATAAAACTGCAGCTTGTTAATACATCTTTTTTTTTGTTTTGTATACAATCCGCCTTCATTTAGCAAGTGCACTCGCGCACCGAGACCGCCGCGGCTCAGCAAAGAGACTTGCGTTTGCTTTCTATTGAAAAAGTTTCACCAGAAATACTTTTTAATGCATTTTTCCTTACAATTTGTTTTATCAGCATAACAATTCGAGTAAATGTGTAAAAGGCATGGCATGATGTCATCCTTATAAGACAATGTGCATTTATGTTAAAATTTTATCATAAATTATCCAAGTTTAGTTATGTTCAGTTACTTTAAAAATGTAATTAGTTAGTTACTAGTTACTTCTCACAAATAGTAATTGAGTTAGTAATTGAGTTGTATCATTATAAAAGTAACTAATTACCAGGGAAAGTGACTATTGTGTTACTTTTAAAAATAAATTAAAATATGTCAAATAACTTGGATGCTCCCAATATTAAATATGTTAAATGCATGAAATGGACACTAAATAGAATAAATTATAAAACATTGTACGCTAATCTACACTATTTTAATGTTGCTGTGGGACAATGTGAGAGACACCTATCAAATTCAATATATTTTTGTAAATATTATCATTGCTATAGTGGAACAATAAAAACACATAGATGGTTTAGAACTTTTAATATTTATTGCACAGACCACAACTGGCCAACAAATAAGTCTAAATATAAATGATGCTTCTTAAGAAATATACCAAAAATAAATAAATAGGCCTACTAATAATGAATATACATACACTCTTTGTAGTGCAAATTAAAATGATAAAACTGTCGCACAACTTCACAACTGGTAGACATACTGTAGCTTACTTGACGTATTTTCTTCCTCACAAAAGTAAACAGTTTAACAAGAAGTGCTCTTAATATAAAATTAACAATATATCAATCTAGTTTTAGTTGCTTTGATGTCGTGTCTCCGTCTTCTCCTTTGGTAGCGGAGCTCACGTTATCACCTGCGTTCTTAGCCACTATTTTTGAGGCGCATGTGACGATGTGAGGTGCTTCTTTAGATTATAATTACTTGCCACTGACGCGGAGAGACTCTTTCTTCCTGGGCATAAGTTGCACATTACATAAACATTCTTGCCTTTCACCTCAACAAGTGAAAAGTAGCCTAGTGCTTATACTTCCAGTTTGCAAATGCTACCTTTGAAATCGTTGGACTTGCCATCGCGCTGAATCCTGGACTGGTCGTTGGTGTGTGCAACTGTGCATGTGCTTGTGTGTGAACACCCGCACTACACTACTATCTGCCTCTGGTTGGCAAACGATAGAAATATACTCTACTGTAAGCCAATCATCACGTTCTCAGACACACCACGTTCACAGACACACCATTCATCAGCGGTTATGTGTCCCACTCCACCTCCGAACAGAGAAAAAACTGTGCAAGTCCTATGGCTGAGAGAGACAGTAATTTTCGGATGAAAACCGCTTCAGTGACCGTAATTATAGTAACGCCGCATTTTATTGTCA
This sequence comes from Schizopygopsis pylzovi, assembly GCA_027422435.1. Taxonomy (NCBI): domain Eukaryota; kingdom Metazoa; phylum Chordata; class Actinopteri; order Cypriniformes; family Cyprinidae; genus Schizopygopsis; species Schizopygopsis pylzovi. The sequence goes on from JAPDDL010000782.1 coordinate 15,880, forward strand.
GTAACGGTAACGGCGTTGTAACGGGGGAAACAGTAATTAGTTTGATTACTCGTTACTGAAAAAAGTAATGCCATTAGTAACTCCATTTATTTATAACGCCGTTATTCCCATCACTGTTTATCTTATTCTTTATTGCCAAACGCTAAAACTGGCACCGTTTTGGAGAGAAAAGGGCTCTCATTTTAACCCATATCTTATTTTTTAAATGGGGATGATTGTACTGAGAATAAATTTCATATTTTCTTCAACTGAATACTGTTTCTGTGCTGTTTTGATGTATTAAAAGAGTTCACAGTCAAAAATAAACTGCTGGGTGATAGATATTCTTTATGACAAACAAGACAATGTGATTTACAGAATGTACAATGTTTTTTATATATAAAAAATTGCAGTGTACAGCGTTTATTATGAGGGGGTAGAATACACAGCTCAGTACTCACTACTCAATACGCATGAGTACTTTTAAATAGGCCACTCTTTTACTGGTACTCAACTATTTTTTTGGACAAGTAATTTTACTTTACTCACACCTACATTTTTTGGAAGGTAATGGTACTCTTTCCACCACTGGCTCTTAGCTATAATGCCACCTGCCATTGGAACTAGCTTTCAGAAGAAGTCAGATGTTCTAAAACAGTGGCCACGTTTAAATGCCATCCCATGTTAATCTCATTTATCAGATGAACACAAACTAAGAGTTTTAGAAAAAATAAAAATATTACACTTCAAAACCTACACATAGTGATTAGGACAGTAACTCATGCAACCCCTGTTAATGAATCAGTGTCTTCTTAAATTAAACAATAGGCATATGTGATAAGGATACAAATACTAATATTTTAAACTTGACCGTCGTGTTCATTTTGTGTGGTTTCTGCAGTGGTGACATGAGGGTGAGTAAATGATGAGATACTTTTCTTTTTTGGGTGAACTATCCCTTTGAAGAGCAAGATGTGATGCAGAGAATAGAAACATATTCCAGACAGAATACAAGAATGTGTTGAATTAATGAGGAGAGTCATAGAATTACAACATTAACATTTAGAAAGGCCAATTTTTTGTGTGTTGTCTATTCAACATCACTGTCTAAAAGGATAATTAATCTTTGAATTGATTATTTGGGGCATTTAGTTTTTTTCTCAGCAAATATTGATAATTATTGGCAACTAATTCGATTTTGTTTTTATCATTGACAGTCCTAATTCCTACTCAATGTGTCATCTAATTACATATTGTAAATACAACGTATCCACTACCTGGTAAGAACATCATTAAACATGAATTACAATTAATTTAACATAAAATGTTTTTATTTTTATTTAATTAAAAAATATTCCCACATAGGAATGCAAGGTTAATTGCATTTAAATTCTCATCACTGATTTTATTTGCACTCAATCTTGTGCATTCAATAATATATTACACGGCTAATGGCTCTATCAAAACAGAACGAATAATGAATAAACTTTTTTGGGGGGTACGCAACTTTGCTACCTCAACATGCTTCTTCATATTTGATGGTGAACTTTTGAAGCCAGACATTTACCTGATGAAAGTCATAACTTACGTAGAAATGTGTGTGCTTGATGCATGAAAACAATGATCATTGATTCTCACAGCAGGCACACACGTTTCAGCTTCCATTTACCATATTTAATGTGCATAAGATAAAATAAAAATGTACTGTACTTTTCAAGATGAAATAAAATTATGAGTAAAAAGTAGTTTTTTTTCTTCGAAAAGTAATCAAGTAAAAGTACAAGTAGTCCATTTAAATTGTACTTTAATAAAATACTAATCCCCCAAAATAATACTTAAGTACAGTAATCAAGTAAAAGGACTCAAGTATTTTACACCTCTGCTGGTATTACAGTGTAAATTTGCTGTCCCCTCAAAAAAACTCCACACACAGCCATTAATGCCTAAACCGCTGGCCACAAAAGTGAGTGTCCAAAATGTCCAAATTGGGCCCAAAGTGTCAATATGTTTTGTGGCCACCATTATTTTCCAGCACTGCCTTAACCCTCTTGGGTATGGAGTTCACCAGAGCTTCACAGGTTGCCACTGGAGTCCTCTTCCACTCCTCCATGACGACATCACAGAGCTCGTGGATGTTAGAGACCTTTCGCTCCTCCACCTCCCGTTTAAGGATGCCCCACAGATGCTCAATAGGGTTTAGATCTGGAGACATGCTTGGCCAGTCCATCACCTTTACCTTCGTCTTCTTTAGCAAGGCAGTGGTCGTCTTGGAGGTGTCTTTGGGGTCGTTATCATGTTGGAATACTGCCCTGTAAGACTGTCAAATTGGCTGAAACTTGACATTTTTAGTAAAATATCAAAATTATATTCGAATTTAAAAGGCATAAATTCAGTTAGGAAAAAAAAAAGATTCTCTCCTGAGGCCACAAGAGGGCGCATCGAGCAACATATTACCAAATGCACGTTTCTTCAAATTAGGGCAGGGCAATATGAGCAAAAAAATCATATCTCTTGTTTGTTTTGGCTGATTTGCGGTATACGGTACATATCTAGGCATTTCGTATTTGGATTAAACTAATAAATAAAGTGAATGTAACCATGTAGGCATATATAATGTAGCATAACTAAATGAAGCTATTGTTTCAGCTCCGGGGAATAATTTATTAAAGGTTCAATATTGCTTTGATTAAAGTAATATTAATCTTTAACCTATGATTATACCGTGTTAACGACTCGTCCAGCGACCATTAACATCAGCATATCTTTATCAATCTCGCTTCTCTTGCCTCATGGCCACGATAACAATAAAACGAGATTAATAAATCTCTCAACTTTTGAGCGAGGTAACGTTATCTTTTATGGCAAAACAAGTTTAAAATACTTGAAAAATCACATCCCCAGAGACAATTCTTTATAAAATGAAACAAGGTTTATTTACAATACTGCGATTCTACTACATGATCTAAACTATTAATAACACAACATGCACACACACATACATACAGATGTTTTGCGGGTAACCTCAGAAGGTTCAAATAGCCCTACTTAAACCAACAGGAAGATCACGAAGAGAATTGTACTCTTTCCTGCATTCAGATCAATTCACAGTTCAGTAATAGAGATTTTGTTTGATATACTTGCTTTACGTTGATTCAGCAGGTCGGATATCTTATTCGTTCCACGTGTTGCTTCACGGAAATGTCCGATCCTTTGTCTCGGATGCCACGTGGGTTGGTTCGTGTTTCTTCGGTAGCTTTGTTTGGGAGCACGTGGTTCCTTTGAAATCTCTGCTGCACGCTGCTATTGCGTGACATCACCGGGAAGCCGTGTTGGAGCGCGGAGGCTGTTTGATGCTGGTTCTGCGTTGAGATGTAAAGCGTCGTTACGCTGCTGGTTCTACGATGTTTTGGTTTTACAAAGTCTTGGATTCGCCTAGATAGTTTGTCTCAGCCGATGTTAAGGCGAGAGGTCCGCGTCCAGCTTCCGGATTGTCAGCGGGCAGCAAGTTGAGGCGCGAGGATCAGAGCGAAGCAAGAAGAAGGAACAAAGCACTGGCGCCCTGTTTTTAAACGGTCCAATTTGGACCCGCCCACAGGCGGCTGTTCGAATCAGAGTGTCTGTGTGGGGCAGAGCCCCGCCTCACACGGTTTCTGTGCCATGCTTACGTCATCTAATATTTAATTAATCCCATGAAAGATATCCTTACAGACCTTTATATGTGCTGTAATCATACATTACGATGCTACAATTTAACAGGCATTTATACCACTTATTTACGGATAACGATAGCTTTTTTTAGAGACTACACACTCCATATGGCAAACCAAGTATATATATATGTTTTGCGCTGGATGAGGAGGAGGAAGGGAGCTGCTTTTAAATCAAACAATAGTCAGTGACGTGGTTCGGCTTAATCTAGATTTCCTTCTGTGCGATGATTCTCTACAATAATGTGCAAAAAGGGATAAATCACATTACATTCTAACATTGCAATCTAAAAACAAAAAATTATGCTTTTAAAGGAGTTAAATTTAACTAAACTAAAAAATGAAAAATATAAAAAATCACAGACCAGGCTAATTGAGTAAAAAAGACTATTTTGAGTACCCCATTACAGTCACTTTACAGCTAGTGCGATCATACAAATACACGTACTTGTAGGTGTAAAATGTCCAACTACAAACATTTCAGCAAAATGTATATTTTGTTATTGCGCTCCTATTTCATTGCGCTCTGTCTGTTTGGTGCACATACGAACCAAATATAGTTTAGCGGAGAATCACAAATCAAAAGCTCAAGCACTTCTGACAGCAAAATGGAAATATTTCCATGGCTTTCTAACATTTACAGATGGAGAATATAACTGTGAAATGTAAGTTATGCATTTAGGAATAGAGCTCAAAACAGCGAATCTCTGTCAGGGCACACGCAGCCTTTCTGTCATAGCCGCTTTAAACTCAAAGATTTATCATTGCTGATAATTTATTAACATTTAATCATATGATCGCAAGGTTCATGTTTACACTGTTAATATGCACTTTTGCTAGCAAGCTAATTTCTTAATCTAGTAATTACAAGTTTTTTTAAGTTGAACTTACTTAAATTTTACATGGCTTTGGGCTCTCTTGTGTGAGACGCGAGTGCAACGATGATAGATGTTCCTCTAGAAAATGCTATAAATATGCATTCTGTGTGAACGGCTTGGTTTCAGTTTTGAGGTAAACAACATCTTCTACACATTGATGTTCTCTTTTTCTGCAATATTTTGAATGTTCAGCACCGCATCGAGTGGGTTCAACTGGACAGGCAAAAAAAAAAAGCATTACAATCCAACGACACCTCGTCATTGCATTTTGTATTGCATTGCCCACTTCCGGCGCTGCGTTGTACAGTCGACGTTAGGGATGGCTCCGCTCAATTTGTGCTTTAATATACTTTTTTACGTATTTTTACTTTCTCTTTTTACACGCATAATGTCTGCACTATTTATATACGACAAAAGAACACTTTTGGACATTGGGCACCACTGCACTAACCTGCTTCAGGACACTTTATCCACGGATCCAGCGTGGCCATTGGAGATACTTCGGAACACCGAGGTTAACAAAGGCCGCCTCAATAATCCCAGGAGGCGAAGGAAACACCGCGGGAGACACGCTGGAATTCGTAACAGACTGAGAAAAAGGGCTCACAGTCCCCCTCTACCGAGTATTCTGTTCGCTAATGTCCAATCCTTGGAGAATAAGATGGACGATCTTAAGCCAGGATAAGTTTCCAACGGGACATTAGGGACTGTAACATCCTTTGTTTGACTGAAACATGTCTCACTCCCTCGGTCCCGGATACCGCTGTTACACTGTCTGATAACTTTTCTGTTTTATAGATGGACAGAACAGCCAAGGCCGGAAAAAACAAAGGTGGTGGAGTGTGTTTCATGATTAACAAGAAATGGTGTGACCCCAGGAATATCTCCATTCTGTCGCGTTCCTGCTCGCCTCATCTGGAACATCTCTCCATTATCTGCCGCCCATTCTATCTGCCCCGGGAGTTTACATCGATCATCGTTACTGCCGTTTACATTCCACCACAGGCAGACACTAGCTTGGCTTTGTCCAAACTCCACGATGAGCTCAGCGGCTACATCAATAAACACCCTGATGCTGCATGTATCATCGCCGGGGACTTCAACAAAGCCAACCTCAGGAAGGTCATGCCGAACTTTCAACAGCATATATCCTGTCCAACTAGAGGACAGAATGCACTGGATCATTGCTACACCCAGTTTAAGAATGCCTACAAAGCTCTTTCCCTGCCGGCTTTTGGCAAATCGGACCACGCCGCCATTTTCCTCACACCGGAATATAAATAAAGGATCGTTCAGAAACCCCTGGTGGAGAGGGAAGTGACGCGCTGGTCCTCCCACTCTGAAGCTATGCTACAGGCGTCTCTTGATGCTTAAAGAGCTGATTGTGGACTTCAGGAAGAGACAGCAGCGGCCCTACACACCTCTTATGATAAGTGGGACCCCTGTAGTGAGGGTGAGCAGCTTCAAGTACCTCGGTGTAAACATCTCAGAGGACCTGACTTGGACTGCACACATTCATACACAGGTTAAGAAAGCCAGGCAAAGACTGTACCATCTGCGACAGCTGAGGAAATTCAGGGTCTCACCAGCTATCCTGAAAACTTTCTATTCAGGGGCCATAGAAAGTGTATTGACTCAGTGCATCTCAGTGTGGTATAGTAACGCCACAAACCAGGACTGCAAAGCTCTGCAGAGAATTGTGTGCTTAGCTGAGCGCATCTCAGGGTCTGCTCTTCCCTCTCTGCAGGACATTTACCTCAAACGCTGCAAAAGCAGAGCTGTAAAAATCATCAAGGACTCAAATCACCCCGGTAACCATCTTTTCATTTTACTGCCATCTGGCAAGCGCTTCAGGAGCATGAGTACATTTAATGTGTACATACCCGGTAACAACCATGTTTGCACATTCTTCTTACTGTTTGCACATTCCTCTTGCACATCACTGTTTATATTATTATTTATTAAGTCCACAGTATACTGTATTGCACATTTTATTTAATTGCACATTTTACCCCTTATTGTTATTTTATTCTTACCTATATATATATATATATATATATATATTCTCTTGTGTTAGGTTTCATTTTTATTTTTTTGCACTGTCCATGTGCGGACCTATCCTGATTTACATTTCACTACTGATTATATCGTGTATAATTGAGTATGTGACGAATAAAAGAACCCTTGAACCCTTGAACCTTGAACCTAGGGGTAAAATGGAAGGTTGTGAGAAAATGTCCATTGTCCCCCTCTATTGATGGACACTGGTCTCACGTCTCTATCTTTCTGCTCATGAAAGTAATTACACAAATAAAGTTAATTTTGGACATGCAAAGTCCTTTTCTAATCAAATCAATTCACTTTTATTGTCACATCACCACAGCACAAGTGCCTTGGTGAGTGAAATTCTTGAGAGTGTGCTCCAGACAGTGCAACAAAAACTATTTACATATAGACAGTACATACTTACAGACTGTTCAGAAGATAATGTGCAAAAAACACATACATATACTTAGTACACACAGAGTACTATAAAGACATACTTAGTAATCAATAAACATTATACACTGTATGTACACATTCTACATTATGCACACATCTATACATAGTAATATGTGAATGTGCAACAGATTATACATTATACAACAGATTAGTTGTGCAACAGATAGTTGTGCAAAGGTGCAACAGATTATACATATGCAATGGCGTGGATGTGCATTGTATGGTATCCAGTGATAGCAGATAGGTTGTATTAGTGCAGTGCGTGCGTGTAGTCCAGTGGAACTGTGTTAAAGTGCAGTGCATGGCATGTTGTGTGAGTGGGAGTGTGATGTAGGGTGAATTATTTCTGACTGTTCATTGTCCTGATAGCCTGAGGGAAAAAGCTATCCCTCAGTCGGCTAGTGCGGGATCGGATGCTGCGGAGACGTCTCCCTGAGGGCACCAGAGAGAGCAGTCTGTGGGATGGGTGGCTGGAGTCCTTGATGATCCTCCTGGCTTTCCTCATGCATGCCTGGTGTAGATGTCCTGGAGGGAGGGAAGCTCACCTCTAACAATGCGGTTGCCAGCGGTGCTGTTTGATCCGAAGATTGATCCGATTTGCCAAAAGGTGGGCGGGGGAGGGATTTGTATGCGTCCCGGAAGGGGGAGTAGCAGTGGTCGAGTACATGATCTCCAGGCGAGTTGATGGTGATGTGTTGAAAGTATTTTGGAGCTGAAGTTGGCTTTATTAAAGTCCCCCGTAACAACAAAAGCTGCATCTGGGTGCACGGTTTCCTGCTCACTTATATTCCCATACAGTTCCTTGAGTGTCTGGTCTGTGTTGGTTTGGGGGGGACGGGACGGTGTAAACAGCCGTGAATATGATCGCTGTAAATTCCCTCGGTAGCCCGAATGGTCGACACAGAAGCATATGAAATTCCAGATCAGGGGAGCAGAAGAATTGAATAGAGTGTATGTTCCTTTCATCACACCACGAGTTGTTGATATAGAAACAAACGCCCCCACCTCTGCTTTTCCCTGTGAGCTCTTTCGTTCTGTCCGAGCGATGCATGGAGAATCCTGTGGGCACGATGGCTGAGTCTGAAACCATAGCAGACATCCAGGTTTCTGTGAGGCAAATAACGCAGCAGTCCCTTGTTTCTCGTTGGTATGAGATGCGCGCCCGCAGTTCACAGAGTTTGTTGTCCAGTGACTGAACGTTAGCCAGCAAAATGGTTGGGTGAGGAGGTCGGAAGGCACGGCGTCTCAGTCTGACGAGGACGCGAGCTCTCTTCCCTCTTCTTCGGCTACATTTCTTTCGTCGTGGTTGTACGGGCCGTGCGGTATAGACAAAGGGCTCTGATGTGGCGTTTGTAAACAGACCACCGGCATTCAAGAACTCAAAGTCCAGTTTGCGTTGCGCGATGGAGGAACTGATGTTTAAAGCGTGTGTCTATCGTAGACGGTTATACTAACAACATCTAACACGTAAAACAACAAAAAAACAAATAAAACATACGAAAAACTGCAGAGTTTTCTCTGAGCTCGCAACTCTGCCATCCTCGGCGCCATCTTGAACGAATAAGTAACTAAATGGAAAAATTGAAGGTTGTGAAAAATGTCCACGGTCTCCCTCTCTTGATTGACACTGGTCTCATGTCTATAGGCCCTTTAATTGCCTATCACAGCTATGCTGATGATACCCAGATTTACCTAGCGTTATCTCCAAATGACTATAGCCCCATTGACTCCCTCTGCCAATGCATTGATGAAATTAACAGTTGGATGTGCCAAAACTTTCTTCAGTTAAACAAGGAGAAAACTGAAGTCATTGCATTTGGAAACAAAGATGAAGTTCTCAAGGTGAATGCATACCTTGACTCTAGGGGTCAAACAACTAAAAATCAAGTCAGAAATCTTGGGGTGATTCTGGAGACAGACCTTAGCTTTAGTAGTCATGTCAAAGCAGTAACTAAATCAGCATACTATCATCTCAAAAACATTGCAAGAATTAGATGTTTTGTTTCCAGTCAAGATTTGGAGAAACTTGTTCATGCCTTTATCACCAGCAGGGTGGATTATTGTAATGGTCTCCTCACCGGCCTTCCAAAGAAGACCATTAGACAGCTGCAGCTCATCCAGAACGCTGCTGCCAGGATTCTGACTAGAACCAGAAAATATGAGCATATCACACCAGTCCTCAGGTCCTTACACTGGCTTCCAGTTACATTTAGGATTGATTTTAAAGTACTTTTACTCGTTTATAAGTCACTCAATGGTATAGGACCTAAATATATGGCAGATATGCTCACTGAATATAAACCTAACAGACCACTCAGATCATTAGGATCGAGTCAGTTAGAAATACCAAGGGGTTCACACAAAACAAGGGGAGTCCGCTTTTAGCTATTATGCCGCCCGCAGCTGGAACCAGCTTCCAGAAGAGATCAAATGTGCTAAAACATTAGCCACATTTAAATCCGGTCTCAAAACTCATCTATTTAGCTGTGCATTTGTTGAATGAGCACTGTGCTACGTCCGAACTGACTGCATTATTTTATGTATAATCCTTTTCTATTTAACTGTTTTAAATTTCATTTTAAATCAATTTCTATATCATTTTAAATTTCCTTATTTTATTATTTTTAACTCCTTGTTTTTATTGCTGTGAATGATTATTTCACTTTCTTTTATGTAAAGCACTTTGAATTACCACTGTGTATGAAATGTGCTATACAAATAAACTTGCCTTGCCTTTAACTAAAAAGTGATTACAAAAACACCACCCACTGAGCTATAGCAAAAAACGAAGAAAACTTGCACTTTCTGAAAAAGTCCCTAACTGAAAGATCCGCAGAGAACGAACTCTCCCGGCTGAATGTACATTGCGACGGCTTGTGCGGGGCAGTGCTTAAATCGAGTGAAAATTATGAAAAAGAAGGCTGTGAAACATGATCAGCTTTGCCCTTTTGATGGTCACACTGTCTAGATTTTTTTAGGGCAAGTTGATTTGTTGTTATTGCCGTTTATCGCTGAATGTATCACGAATATCAAAAACAAAACCGACTTATCTCAGTTACCAGATTTAATTATTCTTGATGTTTAATATATAAAGTGACTTGGGCAGCACCTATATTTTTATAGTTTCACTGGAAATTATTTAAAATAAGGTTAATTTTCAATTACTAACACTAATACAAAATAATAAATACTGTTAAAAATGTATTGTTCATTGTTAGTTCATATTCACTAATGTGAGGCAAGGGGCACCAGGTAAAATCTTGCCTAGGGCAGCAAATTGGCCAGAGCCGGCCCTGAGTACAGCTGATCTGGGCACCACTGGTAAAAATCTCTTTCACTGATCTGCTCACATTTGCTGATAATGCATGTTTACTTGATGTTTCTTTACACAGAATCATAATTTCTATTCATTTCCCACTGATTTACGCGATCTGATCTCTGTATGAATGGAAGACAGAGACGCACGTTTTCCTTTACCACACACACACTGAAGCGTGCGTGAAGTCTCAATGAGGACAAACACAAGAACAACTCTAGAACTGCTCTGAGAGTCACTTCATGAGCGTTTCACCGTTTAATTTGAGTAAAAGCGTTTCATATCCTCATATCATGAGCATACTCCAGCAAAGCTATGCAACATGAATAAATTATGCAGATAACAATACTTTTCACAATACTGTCCTTAAATACAGTTATCTTTTACTAAGGGTTACCAAGACTTACCGTCCCTGTGGTAGTCTGTGTCTACTCATTTGTGAGATATGCTGTTGATTGTATTTTGCTAATCGAATCAAATTTGTATGTGGCAGTAACCCTGCTAAGACAATTACATGTATTTCTCCATGTAAGATCATCATGTAAGATCATCCAGGCATGTTAGGGCTACAGGGCTCTATTTGAAACTCCTAGACGGTTTGTGCAACCTACACAGAATTTTACACAGATTATCATCACATCATGCTGGTAAAATGCTAAATACTTTTTGATATTTCAAAGAGCTTTCATTTAACTACTTACCAAATTTGAAATCAAGGAGCTGCACAGTGTTTTATGGAATATATTGACAGCACTACTGCTCACTGCAATAAAATTAAAGCCTGCCGAATCATGAATGCGGTCTGGTGCACCATGCCATGCTTTTTTGTTTAGCTCCTCATTTTGCCTGTTTTAGGCTTGACAAACTGCAGAAGGCAAACAAACAAGAAAAATAATGGTAATTTACACTATATTATTGTAATTATTATTACTGCTATCTTAATCTTCATTTATATGGCAATCTATATTGAAACACCTGAGTACTTAGATTGAACATTCACTAACACTTTGCCTCACAACTCTTTTCTTGTTTTTGCTGCTTCTCATTCCAGCAGCACTGAAATAAAAAAAATAGCATACAGTATTTGGCCATTTACTCATGTCTGTGAAAAATAAATGCTTTCTTAGGGCTAATTCACACTGCACTGACAGATTCTAACCAATACAGACAATCACTTCATTATACACGTAGATAAAACATGTTATTAATGACTGAACAAGTCCCCTTGGTAAGTGTCTGTCGGAGCAGTGTAAATTAGCATTTAGAGATGTGTTTTCCTAAGTAAACACCCAAGTTTCTGCTTTTTAAGTGATCTGGAGGCACCTGTGAACACCTGTTTCACCAGGCACTGGTCTGATCTTTTGACTTTAACCAGTTCATTACATAATGCTCAGAGTCCGTGTAAAAAAAAGATAGCATAATCATAGCAGAATGAAGCGGTCATTAGGTTCACAGCAGTGTAATGTCATCTAAATACAGTAAGAAGATTACACAACATATTATGTCTATGAACTCAGCTTTATTTACAGTTGCAGCTTTATTTACTGTTGCAGTTGTAAATATTCTTCCACTTTTTGGTCTAAAAACATGTTTAATAGAGTACAGAGTGAACTGGAAAAGCAAAAAAAATTACCTGCAGTGAGTTCCACAAATGTGAAGAGTAAAAGTGCCGCTTCTGAGCACCTGAGATAAGACATGACATCTGTCACTCTCTGCGCATCGATACATCCACCTTTATAGGCAAAATCATCATGACCCTGTTCTGATGCATTTCCACAGTGACTGCTTGCATTGCTCCACTCAAAATAAGCCCCAGAGCAACGCGTAGACGTAAACTACGCACAAACACGTAGAGACTTGCTCCGACTCTTGTGGATTAATGTAAGAGCATTACACACACACAGAGAGAGAGAGAGAGAGAGAGAGAGAGAGAGAGAGAGAGAGAGGGAGAGAGAGAGAGAGAGAGGGAGAGAGAGAGAGGGAGAGAGAGAGCAGCAGCTGCGCACCAGAAACTCAGACGCCATTACTGGGAAACACAAATAACCTTGGTAAAGGAATTATAGAATATAATATTTATTAATTTCCTGATAAGAAGAATTCCTGGATTCATATAAGTTTTAGGACCTTGCTGCTGTGATTGGTCTAGAGAGTTTATGGCTTTTAAGCGATAACACATGGACCCACTTTATATTAAGTGTCCTTAAGTATGTACTTACATTTAAATTAACGATTTAATACAATGTACATACATGTTTTAACATTGTACTAATATTTGAAAACCCAATCCTGTACTCACATTTGTAATTATTTCTGTAGATACATCTATAAATATAGCTGCGAGCAGTAATGACGGGGCCAAGCACTACAGACGCAACCATGAGTCCAACTGCAGCAATGAGTAATTGAAGCCATTTTAAGATTATTGTAGTCCAAATGGCTTAAAAATAGTTTAAAACTACTAGTAATAAGATTGATTGTCTTCTCACTTTTGACCAACAGGTGGCACCGTTATCAAATCGAAGTTATGTGTTTTGTGTGAGGCTGTGTCTTTCCTGTGGCTCAGTGGTAGAGCATTGTGTTAGCAGTGCAAACGGTTGTGGGTTCAATTCCCAGGGAACACACATACTGATGAGTATAGCCTGAATGCACTGTAAGTCGCTTTGGATAAAAACGTCTGCTAAATGTACAAATGTAAATGTAAATATCCCAAAGCATTGCAGAGATAGTCACTCTTCTCACTGGTATGGAACGAGGAGAATATAAAATTATACTTTCTTTAATTCCACAATCATCAGAGACTCCAACAAAGGAACACAGGAAGACAACAGACATGACGTATAACAACCAACAGGAAACATGGGGCAAAACAGACTATAAATAGACAGAACTAACTAGACACAGCTGGGACTAACTGAACTAGTAATTAAACTGGGACAGGAAAGACCAAATTTGGGCACGGAAACACAAGGAGCACGTGGAAACACAAGACACAGGAGAACAAATTCTGACAGATACAGCCTCAAGTGTCATTTTGGTATCATGCCTCAAATCCGTTGCTGTGGTATGCAAAAACTGTTTAATCTATCATCACAAAATCCATAACTTTTTGTCAGCATGGTCTGAAGATGATATGATTCGATTTTGGTGAAAATCGGACCAACGGTCCAGGAGGAGTTCCCAAGGAATAATTTGAGACCACACTGTTAGACTTTGCTGTAATTTTACAGTTACTTACTGTAAATAAGTCCAGTAAAATACCATATATATGATTTACGGTTAACTACTGTAATACGCACTGCATTATGGGTATTTTTATATTAAGTTTACAGTAATTTACTGTATATGGGAGTTTGCAGTATTTTGCTGTAATTTTACAGTTACTTACTGTAAATAAGTCCAGTAAAATACCATATATATGATTTACGGTTAACTACTGTAATACACACTGCATTATGGGTATTTTTTATTAAGTTTACAGTAATTTACTGTATATGTGAATTTGCAGTATTTTACTGTTTACACAAAAGCAGTAGTGCTACTGTAAATGAAGAAGACAGGTTTCTCGAATGTGCTGCGGACATTTTAATAGGCCTAAAACATTACATTTACATTTAGTCATTTAGCAGACACTTTTATCCAAAGCGACTTACAAATGAGGACAATGGAAGCAATCAACAAAAGAGCAATGATATACAAGAGCTATGACAAGTCTCAGTTAGCTTTAGGCAGTACACGTAACAAGGTTTTTTTTATATAATAAATTAAAAGAAAACCGATAGAGCAGAAAAAGAATAGAGCAAGCTAGTGTTAAAGGCATTTTTTGCTTTTGTTAATTGTATGATAAACAAAAAGAAAACAGAATACAAAAAGATTAGAAATGCTACTGTTAGTTTTTTTAAAGCATAGAATTAGAATAGAGATTGCTAGAGTTAGAGGGTCAAATAAAGATAGAAGAGATGTGTTTTAATCCGATTCTTGAATTAGATCCAATTCGATTTCAATTGATTCTTGAAAACATCAAGACAATATGCACATATAGGCCTATTAAAATGTCATATGATAATGTTTTATAGTTTATAATCTTGTTCGAAAAAAAATCATGAATCTGCATTCATTTTTCTCATTTTAAAATTTATTTAAAAAACATCACACACACACCCCCACACACACACATTCTATTAGTATTTTAACGAAATAATAATAAACAATAATAATAATAATAAATCCACAATTGGGTTCCCACCGTTTTTCAAAATAGGCTATCGGAAAAAAATACAGACTGGTATAATTTTATTTTATTATTATTTTTGTAATGTCATGGTAATACACAAGTGGTGATACAAATGTAATTTGTAAATTATTAAAAACAAAAAAATATATATACATATAAACTTTACTTACACATCACAAAATTTAAACTGTTACTCGCGTGCAAAGCCCGCGCAACAACCTGGCAGAGGTTATATAAACTGAGGTTTGTGTCCAGTGCGCGCATAACGGACGTCCCTTATGAATGGATCGCCAGACGCCAGCTGCAAATTTTCCTGAGGTAAGTAGGCTACTTTTATTTATGTTTACAAACTTTCAACAAATTTATTGTATTAGTTGTTTTTTGATCGTAAAGCATTACCAATATCAATTCAATAAAAATATATGAAGAAAGTAATAATAAAATCGAATTATTGGCTATGACAAACAGGACTGTTCGTTTTCCTCAAAAACTGCTGCTTTATGAAACCCATTAAATTGTCATACAGTTGACTTACTGCCTTTTCCAGTAGACGTACCGACTGTAATATTTACACGAATAATGGTTTTCCGTCTTTTTTACGGCCAGTTATGGTGTAGGCCTATTTTACTCGTCAATTAAATGAATAACGTTACCGTTAAATGCGTCTCAAAGGCTCTCTCTCGTGCGCTCGTAACCCCTTGCTCTCTCTCTCTCTCTCTCTCTCTCTCTCTCTCTCTCTCTCTCTCTCTCTCTCTCTCTCTCTTTCTTTTCAGGGAACACACACAAGTTCAAGTTGCTTTACTGGCATTACATTTTAATTAAAGTATTGCCAAAGCATTTTAAGTATGTATAAAATATACATAAAGTATACAGAATATATTTACACCACCAAAGTAATAAAGGAGATAATAAACGAGTACAAAATAAGAGAGAGAAAAAACAGCAGACAGTATCTCTAACATATACATTACTTATAGCAATTCCAATTAAATGTAATTTAATGAAAAATTACAAATCATTATATAATTAAGAATCGTTCTTTATTATGGCTTCTTATTTGTTAATAGAAGGAAGGTCTATTTAAATTTTCACAGTACCAGTAACTCAATTGTACATGCTGTTGTATGCTAAATATTCTCTTCTATCTTTTTTTTCAGTGTTGACTGTCATCTGATTGTGTAAGTGATAAATTTAGCAGTCAGCCTAGATCTGTGATTTATCATGTTCATAACATATGGTGATAGTCAATAATCACGGATGAAAATTATGTTTATTCTTTCTCTCTCTTTTGTGTCAGTAGGCAGGCACTACACCCTAAAGACTATTTTAAGGGCCGCACCACTAAGCATCTTTGGCTTTGTAAGTATATGTTTTGACTTACTATCAGATACAGTATTTGACATTTTATTAACTGCATGTTATGCAACAAATAGAGTCATCAGAAATGTATTGTAAAGACATTAAAGAGATGATCAAAAAACAAAAAAAATGATCAAACATCCCACATCTGTGATTTTCCATGTTCATAACATACAGATTAGTAAATAGTCATTGATGTAAAAAGTTTCACACAAACATATACAACATCTCTCGCATGTTCAGTGAAGTTTCCTCTTTTCCTCTCTTTTGCTTTTGTGTCCGCAGGCACTACCTACGAACCCAAAGGCTCTTTTAAGGACCACACCAGAAAACAGAGAGAGAGAGAGAGAGAGAGAGAGTAAGGAATAGTTGGAGAAACGGACAAAGGTGAACCAACACATCCACAACACGTCGCAAAGCCACCAGGAAAAAAATTAACACAAAAACAGAGCACATGCAAGTATGTACAGATGCAAGTATTGCAGCTTGTGTTTTTCAGATTTACAGTTACAATGTTACTAAAAGCAAAAAAACACTTTTACTTAGTGTACCTTTAACGTCATTGTACATTCAGGTAATTAAGTGATGTTTCACAAACAAGTTTCGGGAGGAGCACGCGCGGATAATTAACACAGCCAATTCATCATCAGTAATCACATCACTTACCCAATAAACGCTAGAGAGAACACCTATAAATAACCAAGCAGCCTTACCTCCATTATCTCTAGTCTTCCAGCATTGGTACACCCAATCGCCGAATCATGTCAGAGATTGAAGTTTTTCGCGACGAAAGTTCAACCGACTCATCGGATCCTCCCGCCGCCGTCCAAAGCACCAGCGCTCTGCAGGGCAACTCAATCGAGCCCGCGGCTGCAATACGGGGCCGCCGGCCTTCCCGTACCACCGCGGCTAACGCCTCCTAGCGCCGCAGCCCGCCTTCACCCTCGCCTCCAAGGCAGCGACCACCTTCTCCAGCCTCCTCCTATGCGTCAGTCTTCTCACACGCTCCATCAGCAGAAAATTGGACCGTGGCAGGACTCCGTCAAGTTCTCACCAGCGCCGGCGTCACTATCCCGCGACGTTCGAGCAAGCCAGATCTCCTCGCCCTCTACAATTCTCTCCAGTCCGGGGAACTTCCAAATTCCTCCCCTCCACTCAAATCAGCGACCACAGCGAGCAAGAGCCGCAAATCACCCTACTCGCGGCCCGGCCCAATCTTCACTCCCTCAAGGACCGGCCTCCGGCCACCGAACCGCAGCAGCAGGCCCTCGGCCAGCCTGGGCCGCGCCCCGGATGCCGCAGCCCTCAGCCCCCCCTTCCTCGAGCTTCCACCGAGCGCCAGCTCGCAACTCAGCCCAGCGAAGAGCCAGCCTTCGCCTCCACAAGCCGCCTCACCAGAACAAGCCGTCCGCCTTTAAAGTAATGCCCATCCACCCAAACTTTTGGCACTTATTCGGCATCCGCTGGCAGGAAAATTTTTATTTTTCCGTCCGCCTCACCTTCGGTTGTAGAAGCAGCCCCAAAATTTTCGACATGTTACGAGGAGCAATTTGTTGGATCCTCTCAAACAATTATGACATACCCTATCTGGTCCATCTTTTAGACGATTTTTTGATCATCTCGCCACCCGATTCCATCCCAGCCGCGCACCTCTTGACAACCCAAAAAGTCTTTTCAGAACTCGGAATTCCCCTCGTCCAAGATAAAACCGCGGGCCCCAGCACTTCTAGCGAATTTTTGGGTATCAACTTGGATTCACAAAAATTCCAAGCTTCTCTACCCAAGGAAAAAAAAAAAAATCGACAGGATGATTTTGGTAGCATCCACCCTCGTAGCAAACCCAACCTGTTCCAAACGCGAACTGTTATCCGTCCTCGGCCATTTACATTTTGCGATGCGCATCATCCCACAAGGCCGCCCCTTCATCTCACATCTCCTCACTCTCGCATCTTCCACCCATGCCCTAGAAGATCAAATAGCCCTAACCGACTCATGCTGCAACGAGCTCAGCCTATGGATATCCTTTTTCAAACGTTGGAACGGATTATCCTTCTTTTATAAGAACTTGATTTCTTCTCCAGTCGACATCCAATTGTTCACCGACGCCGCCCCCTCCATCGGCTATGGGGGATTTTACCAAGGACGCTGGTTCGCATCTACTTGGCCCTGCCAGCTATCCAATCTACCACAGTCATCAGCATCCTCTGCTCTATTCGAGCTCTATCCCATAGTCATCGCAGCCTTTCTGTGGGGTAAAGAATGGTCCGCTACCAGCATCATTATCCACTGCGACAAGGAAGCCACCGTACACTGCGTCAACAAATCTCGTTCCCATTCACCCATGCTAAACCCCCTGTTAAGACGTTTAATCTGGATTTCAGCTTGCGACCAATTCATCATAACCGCAAGGCACATTCCCGGGTCAAAAAAATCAGATAGCTGACTCTCTCTCTCGTTTTTCTTTTCAGAAATTCAGAACATTGGCACCGGAGGCGGATCCACTCCCCACCCCAGTACCTCCCTTTTCAGAACTGATATTCCCTTAAACCATCCCTTGAAACCTCTCCTCGAAGCTTCCCTCAACTCAATTCTCCAAGCAGTCTCCCCAAGGACCCTCCAGTCATACCTGACAGCATGGAAAAGCTTTAAAACTTTTCACTCCGCTTATAACCTGCCATTCCCCGCCTTTTCACTACTGGCCATCACCTCATTCATCTCCCACCTCAACATAAACAAAAAACTCCAAATCAGTTCCATTAAAGATTATCTAAGCGGACTACAATTTTTTCACAAACTTTTATACGGTTCCCCTTCCGCCCATATAGCCAATTCACAGACCTCCCTACTCATTAAAGGTATCCAAAAAACCAATCCCACCCGCCCAGACTCCAGGCAGCCCATAACTCTAAAAATCTTGACCAAATGCATTTCCACCCTCCGCAGAGGCTACCATTCCGTCCACACCGCCCACACACTCGACGCCATGTTTATCCTGGCCTTCTTTGGCTTTCTCAGATGCTCTGAGCCCGCCATCTCATCCAGTTTCGACCCAGCCATCCACCCCACTATCTCAGATCTAGTAGTGCTGGACGACGAAACCATTTCTTACACCATTAAGCAAAGTAAGACAGACCAAACAAAGAAAGGCCACTTCATTTACATTTTCAAACTCCAATCGCCTATATTACCATACCAAACCCTCCTAGCTTTCCTCCACCTAAGGAAATCACAGTCCAAACTCCCATCCGACCCCCTTTTCATAGACGACTCCAACCGCCCCGTCACTCGTTTCTGGTTTCAAAAGCACCTCAAGGCAGTCCTGCTCCTATCAGGTACCCCAGCCGGAAACTTTTCCAGCCACTCATTCCGAATAGGCGCAGCAACCACAGCGGCCCTCAAAGGCCTTTCCCAACAGCAGATCCAAGAACTCGGTCGCTGGTCGTCAGAGGCTTTCAAAAGCTACATTCGATCAGACCGCTCCCACATCAAGGAAGCCCACCAGACCCTAATCGGCCATCCCCTCTAGAATACACCTCCAAACCCTATAGCAACCTCTCCTCTCCATCACCCTCTCCTCTCCATCACTCGGACCCCTCTCCCCGGGCGAGGGGAGTACCCCGGGCTCGGGAACTACTAGCGAGCTCGGAGCCCTCTCCTCGGACAGCACGCCAAATACGCATACCGTTTATTCAGTTCATTATTAAGTAAGTGTGAACTCGTGAAGTGATGTTTCACAAACAAGTTTCGGGAGGAGCACGCGCGGATAATTAACACAGCCAATTCATCATCAGTAATCACATCACTTACCCAATAAACGCTAGAGAGAACACCTATAAATAACCAAGCAGCCTTATCTCCATTATCTCTAGTCTTCCAGAATCCCTCCACCACCCCAACTCCTCACTTCCAGTCCGTTTACACCCCAGCAAGGGGTAGGGGGGAGCTTTTGGGTCCGGGCCAAATGCCGAGCTCGGACCCCTCTCCCCGGGCGAGGGGAGTACCCCGGGCTCGGGAACTACTACCGAGCTCGGAGCCCTCTCCTCGGACAGCACGCCAAATACGCATACCGTTTATTCAGTTCATTATTAAGTAAGTGTGAACTCGTGAATGGTGTTTTCTGACAAGGATGTGCAAAAAATGTATACTATTTAAACAGAAACAATACTGGCAATAACTGCTGTTGCACAAGTTGTTACCTAAGTTGTTACATAAAGTATAACATAACGAGATAAACTAATTTCACCCTCATTTTCCCTCTGTTTTGTTTCAGATCAGTCATCAGTGTTTTACCCGTATGGTGGCCAGCCAACTGGGATGCTTTGTTCATGTTTTTTGTTTAGATATTGTCATGATTTGTTGTTATGAATTCAGTTATATAGCCATCAGTGGCTTACCAGCATGGAGGCCAGCCAACTGGGATGCTTTGTTCATGTTTTTTGTTTAGATATTGTCATGATTTGTTGTTATGAATTCAGTTATATAGCCATCAGTGGCTTACCAGCATGGAGGCCAGCCAACTGGGATGCTTTACATGTTTGTTTGTTTTTTTGTTGTTGTTTTCTTTTGTTAATGTATTGTTAACACATTGTTATTATTTAAATGATATAAATTCAGTTCTATATATGATTTGTTATGAATTTAGTCCTATATATAAATATATGTATATATATATATATTTGTAATGTTGCATCACAATGATTAAATAAATAAGTAAATAAAATAAATGTAATTGACAGTGACAGTGAATAAAAATATACTGCTGTACATTGACTCAAGTTACTTCTTTGGAATTTATTAAATTCAATAGCATTCATGTAAAATATTCAAAATAAAGATATGTATAATAAATATTGTAAAATTGCAGTAGCAATATACTGTAAAACTAAGTTGCGGTAAGGGTATTGTACTGTAAAATGATACTGCGGTAAGGGCATCATACTGCAAAATGAAACTGCGGTAAGGGCATCATACTGTAAAACACATTTACAGTTAAAGTACTGTAAAGGGACAGTTACAGTAACTTACTGGCAATAGTGCTGCCAGTAAGTTACCGCAAAAATACAATAAAAAGTCTAACAGTGCAGTTTCATTACAATAGGCTAACACAATCAAAATTTAGTAGCATTTTTGGAAATTTCATTATTAATAATTAATGAATGGTTTATTACTCTTGACCAATAGGTGGCGTTGTCACCAAACTGATGTGGCATGGTCAGTGTAAGGTAGGGATGCAACGATTATAGATTTTGTTGGGACGATTATAGTCTGAGGAATAATCACGGTTTCACGATTATTACACATTTATTAATTTCACAACATAAAATCACATAAACACTCTTTAGATATTAAATTGTTATTTATTGTTGCCTTTTGAAACATAAGTAACACCGTAACCAATAATACAGCACAAAATAACAATACTAAAGGAAAAAAAGTCCATCTCTTTTTTTTTATTAAAAAGGTGAACTCTGCTCTGTAAACATCCCTGTCTGTATTTCCCTTTTGAAAATAACAAATGGAAATAGATCACAAATGTATTTGGTGTTTTCATTTTGTATATTCTTTCTACATTTCTTTTGGACCTGAGTTACAGAACTTGGAAAGATGGTGATTTCTTTTTTTTTCTTTACTTATGAATAATACGTAACAGGGGATGATAAATCACAATGTTAATTAAGTATTATTAATATAAGACTAATATTAACTTTATTTATCCCACAGGTAACACTGTTACTAATGAGGGGAATAAACTAAACTATTATTGTAATCAACTGTCATCCATACTTATTAATAATCTTTCATCTGATTTTTATATGGCCTGAGAAAATCATGTCTATTATTTTGGTTTGAGAGATCGAGATCGAGCTGCCCACACAACATTTAGGAGGACAGAAACTTGTTGTCAATGCTACCCAGCGACTTTCATTAATAAAATAGCTTAGATACTGGATCGCTACAGTATATTAATCAGCAAAGAGGGGGTCAAAAGACTCTTTAAATAACTAAACTCAAATCTTTATTGTTTGTAGTGACGTACAGATGCAGGTAGGCTAATTCACACAAGCAACGGTCGCCGCTCTCTCTCTCACTCTCTCTCTGTCTGTCTGTCTCTCTCGCTCGCTCGTGCTCTCTCTGCACTATTTAATCTCTGTCTGAAGCGGGCAGAATGCTAGAGCTAACGAACTTCACGTCAGGTGGTCCTTGCCTTCACGCCGTGCATTAAAATCCTTTATTTCACAACGAGAACAGGTTGGCTAGCCGTGCATTATCCCTTATGTATACTCTTTAACAGCAATATTTAAATGACGCCCTGGTCATTCTTGGTGTGCCCAAAATGGTCCCACACTATCGACTTCAGACATTCTCTGATGGAAATAAAGGATCGCTGTTTGGTTCCTCTGTCATAGTTAATCTAGTGTGTGTAGTAGCCTCCGTTCCTCTGATAAGCACGGCATTTTAAGATGATGCACCGCTAGTGTAACTTTGTTTTCGTTTTGTTGCAACAGTTCCATTCCGTGCAACAGAAACACTCGGTGTAGAGGAGCCTTTACGATTAATTAACGTGAAGTTTTAAAGTGCGGTTAATAATAAAACCGGTTAATCTCTGCATCCCTAGTGCAATGTGACAATGTCTGGTGTGAATGTCAAAGTTTCGCTGAGATACAGCCTCAGATGCAGTTTGGCATCTTTCTAGAAAACTCGATACGCTAAACAAAGAATGTGGATGCGGACAGGAAGTTCAGCCAACTGTGGTAAAATTGGTATCGATGTTCTTGGAATGAACCAAGGAATCTATCAACACCAGTTTTATTACAATAGGCTTATGTAAGCAAAAGTTATTAGCCTTTTTTTTTTTTTATTTTTTATTATAACTTTTGACCACAAAGTGGCGCTGTCCCCAAACTTTTTGAGTACCATCAGGGCATGGTGCCGAAGAAGCATACCATGTTTTGTAACAATGCATCAATGCGTGCGTAAATACAGCATTTTACTACAAAATTCAACATGGCCGACGCCCAAAATGGCTGATATGTGTTTTGTGATTTTTGGCCAAACCATTCACAAGTTATAAGCAAAAATATGTATTTTTCATATCTCCTGACCACTAGGTGGCACAGTGCCGAAACTCTGTAGGTAGCCTCAGGTCATATTTGTTATAACACACACCAAGTTTCGTGTCAATAAGCCAAACCCTTGCGGAGATAAAGCCTCAGATCCATTTGTGCATGGCATGCTTTTTGGCAAATTCGTTAGTGTGGTATTCAAGAGCGCTTGCATATATCAACTTGAATTCCATAACTTTTTTTGCCACCATGGTCTGTAGATGATCTGAGCCAATTTTGGTGAGAATCGGACGAACCGTCTAGGACGAGTTCGACAGAGTAGGTTTTACAAACTATTCCATATAGCGAAAAAACTAAACCTTATGATTTTTGAATTTTGGACTTGATTCGAGTTGGCTTAAGCCAGAGATACAGAGGAAAAAATACATTTTATTTTGTGGTGTATGATTCAAAAGCTATTAACATAAATATGAGGGAAATTTGGACAAGTGGTGGCACTAGAGAGTTTGAGTTAGAGACTCAAAAATTTGGTGTGGTTACTATTTACAGTATCATCTATTAGTGCGCCAAATTGTACAACTTTCCCTCAAGCGGTTCTATGGGCTGCCATTGATTTTAGAGCGGGAGAAGAAGAAGAAGAAGAATAACGCTAACGGATACAATAGGTGCCTACTTATTCGGTGCTCAGCCCCTAATAAGAATGCTAACGGATACAATAGGTGCCTACACCTTCGGTGCTCGGCCCCTAATTACACTGCTGAGTCTGACCTACCCTTACACCTAACCATATCACAGAACCTGCTCCTATACCGTTTTCCACCTCATTAGAAGCAAAAGTTTTGTTTTATTTATTTAAGCATGCATGCGTGCATGTATTTATTTATTTATTTTCATTTTATTGAAGTAATCAACTGCTTTTTTTTTTTTTTAACGTTTTATTGATGACCTTGTGGCTTTTAAAGGGAGTATGATATACATTGACATGCAGAGACTTCCTCGGTGAAGGAACTTTATCCAGAGAACCAAATAAGTTTATCTTGGTCTCATCAGACCACAGGACATGGTTCCAGTAATCCATGTCATTAGTCTGCTTGTCTTCAGCAAACTTTTAGCGGGATTTCTTGTGCATCATCTTTAGAAGAGGCTTCCTTCTGGGACGATAGCCATGGAGACGAATTTGATGCAGTGTGCGGCGTATGGTCTGAGCACTGACAGGCTGATCCCCCACCCCTTCAACCTCTGCAGCAATGCTGGCAGCACTCATACGGTTATTTCCCAAACACAACCTCTGGATATGACACTGAGCATGTGCACTCAACTTCTTTGGTCTACCATGGCGAGGCCTGTTCTGAATTTACACTGTTATACAAACTGTACACTCACTACTTTACATTGTAGCAAAGTTTTATTTCTTCAGTGTTGTTACATGAAAAGGTATAATAAAATATTTAAAAAAATGTGAGGGGTGTACTCATTTCTGTGAGATACTGCATGTTTTGATGTATGATGTAATATATCTCCTCAACCACTGGTGGTGGTTGAGAAGAGACCCCCACATGATTGTAATGTGCTTTGGGTGTACACCAATCATGGGCGTCATGCACTTTTTTTTTTGAGGGGGCACAAGTGGGGGGTATTAAACATAACAACAATTCGATCAAAATGTATAAGACATAAGACTCTTCTAGTTTCCCTGTAAAACCGTTAATCATCACAATTTAGCATCTTCAGTGTCTAAACCAGGTAGGAAGTGACGAAGAGCTAAGAGATACATCAGCTGAGATCCTAGGATCTTTGTTGAATGGAAAGTCAAGGCTGAAGCCTGGCACATTAAAGGGTTCCAGATGAGTTCTAGCTCACATCCTCATCTCCTCTGAATCTAAGGGATTATTAAGTAAATATAACAAATAGTTATGTGTCTGACAGGTACAGATGAAACACCGAGAAAGAGGCAGACAGCACTGTGGCTAAAAAAAAACACACTGAGCATGTAACTAAGTGGGGATGTAAAATATGTCGAATAAATCAAGGAAAGGGGGATATATGTGTACAGCCAAAATAGTGTGGAAATGGGTCAATTTGTTGCAGTTGGAACCCACATTCATGCTGCCAGCAAACCACAGAAATGCAGCAACATAATACACTTCCTTTTGTTAACTCACATTAATGACAAAAGTGGAGGATGAGTATTCACAATCTTGATTCAAGAAACACACAGAGACTTTAAAATGGATTCAGACGCTGACATAAGTATAATTTCTGAGAACCTCGGTTTTGAACAAACCACAACTCAAAAATGTCAATGTGAAACTTGAGAGCACATGGGTAGTTTGCACTGGACAATTCAAGTCAAGTCAAGTCAAGTTGAGCTTTATTGTCATTCCACTACATGTGTGGACATATAGTGGGACGAGATGTCGTGCCTCACAGGACCACGGTGCTACATAAATACAAATATACAACACGAAGTAAAACAGTATAAACCTATACACAAACTAACCTACTGTCAGCTTTGACTATACATATGCTATATATAAAGTGGTTACCTATACATAAACTAAAAAACAAGAAACAAAAGATACAAACTGTACAAAAAATACAAACTGTACAACTGTGCGGATGACTTCAAATACAATACTGTACATGTGCAAAAGAGAGACATTCAAGCAGCTGGCTGGGGAACAGTGTAAGGTGATTTGTGGTGCATGAGCCAGTAAACATACATACATTACAGTCATATATTACAGTCAGTCTTTTGTGGGATTATGGACACACAATGGTGTGTGAAAGTGTCTAGTGCATGCAGAGGAGAGTGTGTTGCTACAGGTGGCTTGTGCAGGCCCGCTCACCTGAATTCCACAGAGATAAAAGTTTAACAGTTTTTTCCTGAGATGTGGTAAGGTGGGGGGGGGGGGGGGTTGGGGTTTCAGAGAGGGGCGGAGTGATGTGAGTTCAGGGCTCTCACAGCCTGGGGGATAAAGCTGTTGAGCAGTCTGGCGGAGCGGGCTCTGATACTCCGGTACCGTCTACCTGAGGGTAGGAGCTGGAAGAGACTGTGGGAGGGGTGGGTGGGGTCCTCCACGATACTTGTTGCTTTGCTGGAGCATCGTGTAAGGAAAATGTCCAGGATGGAGGGGAGAGGGGCACCAATGATTTTTGCAGCGGTGTTCACTGTCCGCTGGAGGGTCTTGCGGTCTGCTGCACAGCAGTTTCCGTACCAGACAGTGATGCAGCTGGTCAGCACGCTCTCAATGGTACCCCTGTAGAAGGTGGTGAGGATGGGTGGAGGGAGGCTTGCTCTTTTCAGCCGGCGGAGAAAGTGTAGGCGCTGTTGTGCCTTCTTGGAGATAGACTTGGTGTTGGTAGTCCAGGTGAGGTCCTCTGTGATGTGCATAGTTATGATAATTGTGATAATTCATAGTTATGACTACTTTTAAAGAAAGGCAGTATAGTTCTAAAGCATTTGTGGGGACTGATTCCTATGTAAAAATGATCTTCGATGTGATAAATCAAGTGCAATTGGTGTGATTAAGATGCTAAAGGGCTCCAACCTAATTGCTTTTGGAACTAGGATTAGTAAAGTGAAAACTGGAAAGAGGATGCAGCATTACACATGTGCACATTGAAAAATGGCTTTCTGTGGCAATCGTGAAGGTCAAGGATTGGAAATGAAAATAATGATCTAAAACTACTGCCATACCTTATTTAAATTTGAGATTGGAATACTCAGAAGAAATCAGCAACATTTATGCCCAAAGTCAGTGACAATGAACCCGCACCTACTTCAGTTCCACAGACATTTATGTCTGAAGAACTACCAGGAACAGGTCTACCGGAGTCTAGACTGAATTCAAGTCACACTATTATCATTTAATAAAAAAGGGGTGAAAATCAGGTCACAACATTACAGAGATACAAAAACACAAATAAATGCACTGTATAAAGATCTGTGTAAGAAAAGTCTGTATATTTCATGCTTCTATATGTAATTTCAGATGTGGAGATGTAAATTAAAAAATATCTTTAAAATTTGCTGAACCTATGTCTTGCCATAACATCACATTAAAAAGTAAAGTAATGGACACTGCATATGGTGAAGATGATTTTTCTGCATCATGATAACTCAGGCTATCACCTTTTGACTGTGATCGCTCTTGGTGCCCCTGCCCCTTTCTTTGAAGTTGTAGCCATTGTTAGTGATCAGAAATTTATGAGATGCGAAAATCTCTACATCAGAATGGTATGTTTATGCTGATTGGATTAGGGCAGGCAAAACAAATACAAGTATATGCTGATTAGTGCACCATATTTGCATGTTATTTTTGCCTGCAAATTGATTTAATCAAATTTGAACATGTAATATATTTGTACAAATTAAAAAAAATACTGCAGTCCAAAGATACTTCACTATTTTTCATATTTCCGAAGACAATATATAAGAAAGACTTACTGACTTACAGTAAAAGCATATTCACATTATGCTTTTACTGTTGACCTGTCGACAACTTACAGAAAAATCAGTTCACTGTACAATACTATGACCTTGACTCACAACATGTGCTCAGCATCCTTTACCAAAAATACAGCTCAATCTAAAATGACAATGTATGAACACACTTACGGTTTCCCTTTTTGGCTTGAATTTGACTCGCCATTGCTAAACCGTTAGATATCAAAATACTGCATGCCCAGGCCTAGCCGGTTTGCTTTTAACCTACATTTTGAGTTTGAACAGGTCTTTGTTTTCTTGTTTTGATCATTTAATACATTTAAATAAAGACCAGAAAATGAAATGTGTAAAAACTACTTCATGTATTAACACTTTTAAAACTGGCTTAAATACTTCTTTATTCTCTTGCAGCCATTAATAGCCACTTTTTATTTATTCATCGTTTTAAATAAATATTTATATATAATTCTATTGAATTATCTATAAATGAAGATCCTAGGGTGGTCCAAGTATATGTCTGTTGAATAACTGTAAATTATTTGATAAACAAAAACACTTTGCAGATATCGGTTTCCTAAAATCAGGATCTTGTAGGGTTATTTCAGTTCTTTTACTCTTTCAGCATCTGTATTTACAAACAATATGAAACAAACAAAAACAAATACATAATGCTAAATGTGCAGTGATACAAAACTTTTCAGATTTAACAGATTAGTCAACAGAAGGCACATCAAGATTGAGACTAAGGCGCAACCTTAACCATCATTTGTTCATGACAGATTGATTGAGCATTGTGTTTATTGTCTACTTACACTATAAATGACAATGATAAAGAGCCAGAATGAAAAAAATAAGCTTTTTTATTTTCTTTGGGTTGCAATTTAATCATTTGTAGGGTTGTAGTAATTTTGCTGTATTATGAACAAGAACTGTCTAATTTGTAAGGTCGTATGGTTACTTAATTTTTTTTTTGGACATACACTATCATTAAAGCAGTTTCTTCAAATGTCCAGGTGTTGTAATGTGACAGAACGAGCGGTTTCAAAAATCCTATGTGCTAAAAGAAATAACTCCCATATGAACAGTACTCAGCAGTTTTTCAAATGCCCGCTACAACATCTTTGGATGCCAAAACATGACCCATTTTAAATTCAAAATAAATATGATGTGCCTATATAAGATCACTAAATCCAGATTATCTCTTTTCCGGTTTTAGACATCCACTGGGAGCGATAAAAAGGCCTTTATGGTCTTCGATAAGGAAGTAGGTCATATGTTCGCTTTGATTTTGTCCAAAGAATTATCCATTTTTGTCAGAGTCTTTTTGATGCGTAATGCTGTAAGTCTGGCAGATGGGTTCTGGTACCAGCATTCCTTCATGAGTTTACAGATTGATGTTAAAGTCTGAAAAATGAAAACAAAACAAGAGACTGAATCAGACAAAGGGAGGGTTGCAAAGACAAAACATTGGGTTTTTGCTAAATAATATTTATACTGCCGTGGCTATTAGAGAGCAATCCTTTTCTTCTTTACATGAGGTCACACATGTTCATGTAATAGATTCAATTGTGATGTGAGCTTTAGCATTTCAGAATCTAAATCGGAATTTAGATAAGAAACTTATCAGTAACAGTATAGGAATAACAGAAATGGTTTTTAAATTAGTTTTACTTTATAAATGTATTTTTTTATATTTAAATTATGACGTGTACACATTTGTTGCAATGAATAATCTTCTCTTTTGGCTTGTGTCCATTAGGCCTTAAATAAAAAGAGAAATTATTTAAATAATGAAATGAAATACCTTTCATGTATAATTAATGTATAATTAAATTATCCAATAATAAAATTGCATGTTTATTAAATAAATCCCATTTTTCACATTGAATTTCCAGCAAAATTCACTATTTTTGTGTACTTTTACAGGAACATATTACTCGTATTGTGGTTCAACATGTCATACCACCTAGGGGTGGATGAAAAACAAAAAGTATCTGAAGCATCGTGACTCTTTCTCCAGTGATTCTAAATCGATGCATAATAAATGCAGTATTGATTTATTATATATATTTTTAATTTACTAAAAATGTAATTTGATGTATTTAATGTCTGTGACAAGGACAGCCTTCTGTTCGCTGTGAAGTCCACTCAAAAAATATCTAACCTCACTGACAGACAGACAGACGGCTACTTCAAATAGCCATATGGACTGTGTGTGCGCAGGCTCTGAAAGGCAGTTGTACAAGACAGAGTGCCTTTAAGGGACTGTAAAAAGGTGACATTTAATGTGCTAAAATAGCTCTGCAGATTTTCACTTCAAAAGCCATTAATCAGTGGACTGGAGTATTGTGGATTACTTGTGGATTAATGTGATGTTTTAAACCAGCTGTCTGAATTAATTCTGAAGGCACCCATTCACAGCAGAATGCCCTCTGAGCAAGTGTTGTAATGCTACATTTCTCCAAATCTGTTCTGATGAGTGTACAATATTTTTGGGCACAGCCATTAGACCTACCACTGTTTATTACGCATTTAAACTAACAAATAAATGGCAATAATGGTGAGAAAAAGAGAAAACAACTGTTGCCTGTAAACTTTTAGATCAGGTGTCCTCTACTCTGGACCTCAAAACCCCACTTTCCAGCAGAGATTAGCTCCAACCTGGATTAAAAACACCTACCTGCAATTTTGTAGTAATTCTGAAGAACTTCATTAGCTTGTTCAGGTGTGTTTGATTAGGGTTGGAGCTAAAACTCTGCAAAGTTGAGGACCTTCGTTTTGAAACACTCATATATACTAAAAAACACTATGTCTGTTGATTGTAATGTGTTTCTTTGTTGTTTTTTTTATCACTGACTTTATTTTATTTAATTTTGAAGCTATATTTAGTAATCATGTTACTTGACTACATACAACTGGTATTGAAATTGGCATCAACAATCATTGCATTTCATTGGAATTGGTAACTAAAATCCTAATATTGTGACGATACTAATTCCTAGTTGGGAGGACAAAATCCATTGAGATTTGTTTTGGGATTGATTTTTTTTTTGTGAAGATTCATACCTTTAATACCACCCACCCTTTAACACTCTGTCCAGATGTCATATAATAAAAAAGCGATAAAACAATTTTGTCCTAATTAAGAGTTTTTATTTTTCCTAACCGACTATAGCTATGACATTTATATTCAGTGTGTTCTGACTGATTACATTTTTACTTTCAATGAGGGAAGACATTGCTTGCCACTTGATCTGGTTAGGACACAGTATAATGTTCTTCAAAGTACATGACTGATTAACTTGTTTTGTAAAGGTATATGAGTTGGAACTGACCGGGTCTGATAACCATCTGTTTGGGATGTTTGGTCTCTGTTGGTCTATGCAAATCACTTTCTTCATGTCCTCAAAGCTTGGGTCGAACGGCACTACATCATGGAATGGAGGCTTGTAATCTTCAACAATACCTGCACAGTCAGTGTAAATGAAGAAAAAAATGAGTGGCAATTATTACCAGAAGTTATTACACAGATAATCACTGAGCATCGATTGTGCCAGCATAGATTGTGTCAATGGTAATGAGTCAGTACAAAATTCAGCTTCATCGTGAATGCCAGCAGTGCTAATTTTATGTATATGTATAATGTTATGTATATGTATAGATGTATTTATTATATATATATATATATATATATATATATATGTAGTACTGAAGCTATTAGACCAAAGGGAGCAATAGGGACCCATTTCAGATGAGACACACAGAGGGCATCAGACAGGTCTCTGAAGACATTTATGTAATAACCCTTTCAATGTGAAGGGGGCAGAAGCCAAATAACATGTGCACCCACAATCATACATAGACAAAGTCAAAGTAAAATGTGCATAGTTTTGGCCCCAGTCATTGTAACTATACAATCTCACATACTTTATACCTGCATACAAACCATAACTGGAACTAACTATATCTACACTTTTTCATAATGTTTTATTTTTTTTGCAATACTGGAGTGATGTGCATTGGCTGGTATGTCAATTTCCCTTTGCACTAATAGTGAAGTACCGAAGTAACCTTATTACCTGTGCAATTTGCAGTATCCCTACATTTTTCTTTCACATTAGAGTAAGAATAATATTTAAAAAAAACAAAGAAACATCCTTTCACATTCAACTGCTTTTATTTCCAGCCAATTTCTGGTGTTTTTCAAAATCTGTATAAAGGTCTGTTTTATGTCCCAAGTTATTAAATCCACAACCTTAATTGCTTACTGCCTACATTTACATTTATGCATTTAGCAGACACTTTTATCCAAAGTCGACTTACCATTCAGGCTATACATTTACATTTTCCCTGGGAATTGAACCCACAACCTTTTGCGCTGCTAACGCAATGCTCTACCACTGAGCCACAGGAAACCTATACAAAGTTAAGGACTGTTCCACCAATAATTATTTATAATTATTTGAACAGGCATGTAAAATATCTTTAAAATACAGCATCCCGCAAGAACAGTATAGATCATGACATACTCATCGGTCGATTACAAAACTATACAAGTATTCAAGGGCAGGCTTTAAAATGGTTTAGATCCTACCTGTCCGATCACTACCACTATTTATTCAAACGGGGAGTCATTTCAATTATTATCATGTGAAGTATGGAGTACCACAAGGATCTGTCCTCGGTCCTCTGCTATTTTCAATATACATGTTGTCCCTTGGTAATAATATTAGAAAATATGGGATTTGTTTCCATTGTTATGCTGATGATACTCAACTATATATCTCAACAAGACCAGATGAAACTTCTAAATTATCTAAGCTAACGACGTATGGTAAAAATGTAAAAGATTGGATTACCAATAATTTTCTCCTTTTAAATTCAGATAAGACAGAGATATTACTTATTGGACCAAGAAACAGTACACAGAATCTATTGGATAACAATTTGCAACTAGACAGATGTCCTGTTACTTCCTCTATGGTCAAAAATCTGGGTGTTGTATTAGACCGCAACTTATCTTTTGAAAATCATATTTACCATAAATAAGCTTCTTCATCTTGTGCCAAGAACTACGAATCTCCGTGGTCTGAGACTCTGCGACTGACAGAGTCTGTAGCTACGTATGTGAGACCCGGTGTGGTTGTGGACTTACACCTGTTTCTGATGCATAAAAGCTAGTTCATGCATTCATGACCTCTAGACTGGACTATTATAATGCACTGTTAGGTGGTTGTCCTGCATCTTCAATAAACAAG
The DNA here is from genome assembly GCA_027422435.1 of Schizopygopsis pylzovi. Lineage (NCBI taxonomy): Eukaryota > Metazoa > Chordata > Actinopteri > Cypriniformes > Cyprinidae > Schizopygopsis > Schizopygopsis pylzovi. The sequence continues at coordinate 48,624 of JAPDDL010000782.1, forward strand.
CTACAGATAGTACAAAATGCTGCGGCTAGAGTCCTTACTAGGTCAAGAAAATATGATCATATTACATTTAATGCATTTAGCAGACGCTTTTATCCAAAGCGACTTACATTGCATTCAAGTTATATTACTCCAATTTTACAGTCTCTGCACTGGCTACCTATTAAGTTTTGTATCAGCTACAAAATATTATTACTTGCCTATAAGGCCCTAAATGGTTTAGCTCCTGCCTACCTAAGTCTTCTATCACGCTACATTCCAATCCGCTCCCTAATGTCACAAAACTCTGGGCTCTTGGTAGTACCTAGGATAGCAAAGTCCACTAAAGGAGGTAGAACTTTTTCATATTTGTCTCCCAAACTCTGGAATAGCCTTCCTGATAAGGTTCAGGGTTCAGACACACTCTCTCTGTTTAAATCTTAAAGTACACAGCTCTTTAGCCAAGCATTCATATAATTAATTTAATTATTTAATTAATTTATTATTTATTTAAGCTGAATTGCTCAGACCACATTGCTAAAACTGCTCGGTCCTGTAGATTTGCATTATATAATATTAAGAAGATCAGGCCCTTTCTCTCGGAACATGCAACACAACTCCTTGTTCAGGCTCTTGTTCTATCCAGGCTTGACTATTGCAATGCTCTCTTGGCAGGTCTTCCAGCCAGTTCCATCAAACCTCTACAATTAATCCAAAATGCCGCTGCAAGATTAATCTTTAATGAGCCGAAAAGAATGCACGTCACACCTCTGTTCATCAATTTGCACTGGCTACCAATGGCAGCTCGCATTAAATTTAAGGCATTAATGTTTGCCTACAGAACCACCTCTGGCTCTGCACCCTTTTACCTAAATTCATTAGTTCAGACTTATATGCCCTCTAGAAGAGTGGAAAGCCACTATAGCTGCCGCATAAATTTTGAGGGTGGATGAAGAGCGCGGTTTGTCTAGCATCTCTTGCATAAATGAAAGAACAACTGACACTTTGGAGGTGACCGGTTCTAAGTCATGGTCTTGACACCAAGCCGAGAAAATTGACCATTTCAGAGCATAGAGGCGTCTAGTAGATGGGGCTCTAGCTTCTGTCATAGAGAGGTTCCAGTCGAGCGGCCACACATGCAGGGCCCATAACTCGGGCCGTGGATGCCATATCGTGCCGTTCGCATGAGAGAGGAGGTCCCGTCTCAAGGGGATCGGCCACGGGGCTGCCGTCAGCAGCTGGAATAATTCCAACACCCACGGTTGGCACCTGCGGTAGCAGAGCGACTGGGTGAAAAGCATAAAGCGGAAGGCTGGGCCATTCCTGGGCCAGGGCATAACATGCAAAATAGCATTTTGTATTTACACTGAACAAAATTATAAACGCAACATATTTGTTTTGCCCCCATTTTTCATGAGCTTAACTCAAATATCTAAGACTTTTTCTATGTACACAAAAGGCCTATTTCTCTCAAATATTGTTCACATATCGGTCTAAATCTGTGTTAGTGAGCACTTCTCCTTTGCCGAGATAATCCATCCACCTCATAGGCGTGGCATATCTAGATGCTGATTAGACAGCATGATTATTGCACAGGTGTGCCTTAGGCTGGCCACAATAAAAGGCCACTCTAAAACCGCAGTACATCCAACAGGCCTCACAACCACAGACCACGTGTAACCACACCAGCCCAGGACCTTCACATCCAGCATCTTCACCTCAAGATCGTCTGAGACCAGCCACCCGAACAGATTCTGCAACAATCGGTTTGCATAACCAAATAATTTCTGCACAAACTGCCAGAAACCGTCTCAGGGAAGCTCATCTGCATGCTTCTCATCCTCATCGGGGTTTCGACCTGACTGCAGTTCGTCATCATAACCGACTTGAGTGGGCAAATGCTCACATTCAATGGCGTCTGGCACTTTGGAGAGGTGTTCTCTTCACGGATGAATCCCGGTTTTCACTGTAAAATGCAGATGGCAGACAGCATGTATGGCATTGTGTGGGTGAGCGGTTTGCTGATGTCAACGTTGTGGATTGAGTGGCCCATGGTGGCGGTGGGGCTATGGTATGGGCAGGTGCATGTTATGGACAACGAACATATTGATGGCATTTTGAATGCACAGAGATACCGTGACGAGATCCTGAGGCCCATTGTTGTGCCATTCATCCACGACCATCACCTCATGTTGCCTCATAATGCACGGCCCCATGTTGCAAGGATCTGTACACAATTCCTGGAAGCTGAAAACATCCCAGTTCTTGCATGGCCAGCATGCTCACCGGACATGTTGGGATGCTCTGGATCGGCATATACGACAGCGTGTTCCAGTTCCTGCCAATATCCAGCAAATTTGCACAGTCATTGAAGAGGAGTGGACCGACAGTCCACAGGCCACAATCAACAACCTGATCAACTTTGATCAAAGACAAATGGTGGTCACACCAGATACTGACTGGTTTTGGATCGGACTGCTTTCTCAATACAACCGAACTTCTCCAGAGTTCATTTTCAATCGAACCGAGACCACCTCATTCAGCGATCTCAAACCAATTGTTTTGGCGTGGATCCGAGCGCGATTGCTATGTTCACATATGCCGAAACGAACTGAGCTAAGGGGGGAAACGCGCCAGGTTCCGAAACAAAGGGTCAGGTGTGAAAGCACCTCAAGTGAATAGCAGATAGCACACAATAACTATAACCATAACAGCACAAAAAATTATTAATGTTAAAAACACTGACAGCAAATCGGAATAGTTTCTGCTTTAAAGAGCTTGAGCATTTAAAGTGACCGATGACACAACTGCATTGCATACTTAGAATACACTAATATAATTATCTTTATAATTATCGCTCTTGGTGTAAACAGGCCTTAATAGTGTTACTTCACTGGATGGTCAATTTCAAATGTATTTTGTGTATTTTCAAAATACAAAACTGTATTTGTATTTAAATACATTGTTCCACAGTATTTTGTATTTTTATTTTAAATACATTTTATTGTATTTGTACCCATCTCTGTCCATTACACATTTTCCCTGTGTGTTAACGTCAGTAATTATGACTGTGTCTGACTTGACTCTTGGTCATGTATTTTGACCCCGCCCTCAAACATATGATTCGACTATCAGTCGAATATCGGTAAGATTGGAAAATTCAGATTCGACTATAAAAAACCTTCAAAGTATGAAAATCCTATTAAAATCTGGGGACACCCCTAACCTGAGATGATCTACTGTCATATAGTTTGTATTGTGTTTCCAGTCGCGACGTAGCAGAAATAGAAACAGTTTCTAAATTAGAAATTTTGCGTGTCGCCGCCGCGGCTAGTTAGGCCAAAAACTCAGATTAACATGGAAAAGATAAATTGTCGCGTGTTGCGTCGCGTGTAATTAGGACACACTCTAGACAGTTTGAGTGTTTATGCCTTATAATAATTTAACAGGATCGTTTTCACTAAGTAACACAAAGCACCATCTTTTCCTCCTTGCATCATGTCACTCACCATTTTGAAAGCAACTTAACCAAGTGCAACAGCAGAGATAACAAAAAGAATGAATGACAGGAGTGATTGTGGATCTGGTGTGAGGATATACATACCATTACTAACCGTTCTTATAGCAATTTCCCAAAGCACAAGTCCAAAGGCCCAGATATCGACTCGTTTGTAAGACTCAAAGCAATCTGTCTGAATGGAATCATCCAGAACCTCAGGGGCCATGTAACGCTTGGTCCCAACTTTAGGATTATTCCCTATGTCCAGATCATTTGTGTCCTGAAAATGCATCACGGAGAGACCTGAAGAAGATGAATGTGTGACCAAATGTGTCATTATCATATAGTACAGGATCTATAAGTAGCTTTGCACAACACACATTAAGCCACGTAATACAGTCAATTAATAAGCATTTCAGAGCAAGGCATTTTCCAGACAAAATGGACAATTCAATTTTCAAGGAATTCTGCACATGTCCCTGCTTTAAAAACCTGTGTATTTGTACAGCGCTTTTTTTGTGTGTGCATTCTAAATTAAAAAGATCCCATGAAATGGTTTGACCAATCCAGCTTTCTTCCATTTACTGATGTCCTTCATATTGAAATAATTTCCAGATTTTATTTATGATTTGGGAAAGGGGCTCTCGTTTTAGAAAACATTTAATTGCACAAATATTTCCGTACACCGCTAAGAGCATCATCTAAGATGCTGAGATGTATCTGAGATGCATATGCTGAAATGTATATAATGGGAAAAGCTAATTTTCTTTTTAAATGTTGTATTGCACCCTCTTGTGGGGATATACAAAAAAATAGTTTCATGAGACATTAAGGCTGCGTTTACACTGGCAGAAAAAAGCTGATATTTTGCCCATATCTGACACAGATCGGAATTTGATGCACGTGTGTAAACACAAAAATCCACACGAGATCCGATTTTTTCATATACAATCTGAGCTGTTTCCAAATGTGGTTTTAAATCAGATACATATCCGATATCTGGACAACCGACCTACGTCTAAACACACATATCCGATTCTCCACAGAACTCCCAATGCAAGGGTGACACGTTTGCTCAAAATTTAAATGGCGTTTTAATGCTGGCGTGTCTGTATGCGCTCGCACCTTAGTGAGATGGAAATGTTGTGTTAAAAAATTGAACAAGCGTGGTAATACCAAACTCTACTACTTCACACTTCGTAGACAGAGTCTGTCTGGAAGGGCATGATTGACAAGCGTTTACTTTCTCCTGGGGTGGGGGGTAGCAGGGCAGGGCTTTTGTCTGAAGTTTAAAATATTGGTGTACCCGTAAGCCAATCATATAATGCGCCGGCGTAACGACAACTGAACTTCCGTTGTAAACAAAGGAATGCGGCAAAAACAAAACCTTTGAGCGAAATACCGGAGTGAAGATGGCTGTGAACAACTTTTGCAGATTATGTGAAGTAAATCTACGCATCCACAGTACAATTAGTGCATCTAAACTAATATTTGACAGTAGAGACGAACAAGGAAATATTTTCAGCCAACTGTCAAAGTTAGGATTAGTTCTGTTAAACACAGCTCTTCGTTCATTTGTAGTCTGTCGGAAATGATGCAACTTAATTGCAAGATTACAGCATGACATGGCAATATTCAATGACTGGAAAAGAAAGGAGACACTGACCTGTTTCTAGCTGACGATTGGTAACAGTTGATAAATTCAACTTTTCCCAAAACCTGTCGGAGTAGGGCCAAATCACCACCTCCATTTAAAATGTGAACCAAACACTCTTCTTGTTCAGGCTTCAGTTGGCAAATGCCGGGAATATTCTCCACAACAGAGCGAAAAGCATCCCGTGTCTCTCCATGTCCGCTGTCGTTTTAGATTTCCCTATCCAAAACTACAATCTTAAATTAATTTCAATATATATCATATTTCTCTAAATAATTCTACCTCAGCTGTAGATAAAAGTCTAAAAAGTAAAAATTACCATTATTTTCCGGTCTTTATCAGTTCAGTCAGATTTTGTGCTGCAAAACATCCACGACAGTCGTTGCTGGCAAATAATGGCCATTCGACGTTAATTCTTTAAATAATTGTAAACAGTAAAGCGATCGCTGCAGACAATCCTTTTGGGCAGCAATTAATGTAAACACCGATATTGGATAACAGCTGTGTCTAAAATTAATGTAAACAAACGGGCCAAAAAATCGGATATGGTCAGAAGATCGAGATAAGACTTTAATCAGAAGATTAAGACTTGCACTGTAAATGCAGCCTCAGAAAGGTCTGTGACTGATTTTTTTTTTAAGTATCAAGGGGAAAAAACAGTGCTAAGTTAAAACCTCTAGTCTCATGCAGACATGTTTTCAAATCAATGTTCTAAAAAAGAACATGTTCATTTTGTTAATGTGATTTATGTAGTCTCAAGTGCACTACAAAAACACATCTCGTGTTCCACTTCTTGTGTACAGAAGAGTTTGTTAGCTGAAAGCAACCTAATGGGTTTTTCGTTAGGGTTTTAGGGGAAAACAACTGTGATCTCTTCTAATAACAATTTGGTGTTACAGAAATGGACTCCGGAACTAAGTGAGTAAGTGAATTTAATAAAGACACATACATTAAAGTGTCCATCCTCCAAGAGCAAATAGCCCGCTTCTGCTTTCTACTTATTTGCGTATAAAGGGCAACATGTTCAGCGGGTAAATACTGAGGGAACAAACAAATTAGTTCACTATTGAGAACTGAACAAGTGAGCGATGGACGGAAGTAGGCAACAACATTTTTACAGATTTTAATGGTCATAAAAGTCCATTAATATGTCCTCTATGATTTATTATTCACTGTTCACTATTCACATAAATATAAAAATAATCAAGATTTGATGTGAACTGTTTTCCTTTTTTTTAAAGAAAAATTTGAGGTTTGTTCAAGTGTAAAGATAAATAGTTCTTTAGGTTGGAAAGGCTTTGGGTTGTTAGGGCTGTAGCTATCGAATATTTTAGTAACCGAGTATTCTACGGAAAATCCCATCGATTAATTGAGTAATCGGATAACTACTTTTTCTTTTTAAAGAGCAATCCTAAATATACAAAAGAAAATAAGACAAGTCTCTTAAAATGAACAAGTAATTTGTTTCCTTTTTTATTATTTTTTTTTATTGCTGAAATAGCATATATTAATAACTGAAAACTAAACCCATTTAGTGCATTTAATTGCCATATTACATACAAAATGCAAATACAAATAAGGTAAACAGTACAACCTAAACCTAAGACATAAATTAAAATAATAGCATTTAAAAAATAATAATAAAACCTAAACATTGTGCAACTTAACTTCCACCTTTGATCCTAACTAAAGCTCAAGCATGACATAAGCCTTTACTGTCTTCTTAGAAGAATTGTGGCTTTTGTAAGAGGCAAACATTAGTGGACAAGAAGTTAATGTGGAACAAAAATTAGAGTCCATACACATAACATTAACAAATTTTTTTGCAACATTAATTTAAAGTTATTTGGAGAATAAACCCTCTTAAATGTCTCCCTGCATACTGGTGTGTGTGTGTGTGTGTGTGTGTGTGTGTGTGTAATCCTTTAAAGGAGCATGTGGTTGCAAACACAGTGCTCTGTATGTAGTTACCGAGATGCACTGAGATGAAAATTCTGGACCGAAACCAAGAATTCTGGATGTGCTTGGTCGAAAACCAAAACCGAAAATGCTTTGTAATAATTATTTTATTAAATACTATAAAGTAATTTTGTAAAACTTCTGCTTCTGACATAAGCCAATAAAATAACCACACTTTTATTGAAAGAAAATTGGACAGAAAATATATTAATATTAAATATCAATGTTTTATTTTTATTCAGTTCTATGCAACAGAATCACACATTGTTTATGACTAATTATCCAAATAATGTATAGTCCTGCAAACAGGGTTTTTCCTTTCTCAAAATGCAGCAGAGGTGGTACCATCCTGATCATGTACACCATTCAACATTTTTGACATGCAATGCATTTTAGGTGTTATTATAATTATATAATTGAAGTAAATGACAATTATAAAGTTATGTTTTATTTTCTCTCACCTAATGTTATTTGTTTTTTAAAATAGCCAAATTAAATGTTTTATTTTTCCTCAGAAATTCTGTGTTGTGTATCTGGTTATCAAATCAAGGCATAAAACATCAATTTAATTTATCTATACATTTTTGACAATTAAACTTTTTTTGGCAAACAAAAGGGCATTACCTATTACAATTAAAATATGTTGAAAATGTATGATCATTCCTTAAAAAAAAAAGTTTTCATAATTGTAATAGTAGTGTTATGTGCATTCTGCTGAACAAATATTTCTGCTGCACTTTCTTCAAAAACCCGGACTTTTATTCTGACGGGTTTCCATGAATACCTTTACATTTCTGTGTGTATATGATATACGGATATGAAACGCTTTTACTCAAATTAAATGGCAAAACACTCATAAAGTGACTCTCAGAGCAGTTCTGGATATGTTGTCCGTGTGTTTATGTCCTCATTGAGACGCCACGTGCGATTCAGTGTGTGCGGTAAAGGAAAACCCGCGTCTCTGTCATTCATTCATTCAGAGATATGATCGCGTAAATCAGTGGGAAATTAATATAAATTATTATTCTGTGTAAATAAACATCAAGTAAACATGTATTATCAGCGAATGGGAGCAGAGCAATGCGGGGAGCAGATCAGTGAAATATATTTTTACCAGCGTTGCCCAGATCAGCTGTACTGCATGTCACAGAACAGCATCTCTACTGCAAACAGCAACAAGTATACTAACGTTACCTAGATCTTTCTTGTCGGCACGTTATTTGAGCGGACTCTGCTTTTCAGGTGAGCATGAGAGGTAACTGAGCAGAATGATAGAGCGGAGCATCACGCGGCGCAGTGATGACGGCGGAGGGAGAGGGAAACATGAACACTGCTGGGTGGTGCGGCATATATTTTCGGCTACGGAAAATTCAGTGCATCCAAATTAAATGGACAAAACGATTCTTCGAGGCACATAATTTTGCCTTGATTTTTTGGTATTCGAGTTACTCGAGGAATCATTTCACCCCTAGGGTTGATTAAGGGGTTTCGGGGTAACTGAATATTTAGAAAATAGTTTCAGATTTGTTGACCACATGACAGTTGCTTATCACTTATGCTTGAACTAAATCGGTGTTGTAAGAAAAGTAGATCTAACATAAATGTATTTGAGATGAAAACCTGAGATAAACATGTGCATACTTTAACCATAAAGTGTTATTATTTTGATTAATTTAATGTAAATTTTAAACTCTCTGCGGTCAGTTACAACACAACCTTAGATCACATGTTTTTTTCAATGCTTGCTGACATTGTCCAAAATACACTTCACAGAAATATTTTAAATATTCTAATAAGAATGGCATATGAAACAACATCATGCATATAGTAACTGATTTTGTTTCATACAGAAGCTTTTCTTACCAAGGTCTGCAATGCAGCACTGGCCGTTTTTGTTCACTAAAATATTTTTGCTTTTTAGGTCTCTGTGAGCAATGGCTGGTTTGCCCTGTGTGCCAAAGATCTCCACGTGCAGATGGGCCAGGCCACTGGCAATGGAGAGTGCCATCCGCAAACAGGCAGAAGCATCCATCATGCTGAGTTGCAGGTAATCGTAGAGAGAGCCCATTTCATGAAAATGTGTGATTAGCCACAACTGAGTGCTGGAGTTACGCGATGTCATATCGGATGCAATAAAGCCTGAGAAAAATACAAGGTAAACTTGATTAAAGGTAAAGGTTGAGCGAAACTAACATATTTTATTGTTGTTTTATGTTACAAAATTGAGGGGTCCTAAAGAAAGCATATATCATTTCTAGGGGTTTTATAAAAGGTTTCATTATAAATAGATTTACCGAGAATGTTCTTATGTCGAAGCAGGACAGTGTTGTAGATTTCGGTCTCTCTGAACCAAGATTTCTCATCTCGAGATGAGAATATTTTAACAGCCACGCTTTCTCCCTGCCACTGACCTCTCCAGACCTCTCCAAACCGACCTTTACCTGACAGAAAAAAACACAAACACATTTGACACAGGGCAGCCATGGCCTAATGGATAGAGGGTTGGACTTGTAACCCAAGGTTGTGGGTTCATAACTCAGCTCCGCCAGGAATTGTCCACAACTGAGGTGAGACCCTTGAGCAAGGCACCGAACCCCCAACTGCTCCCCGGGCGCCGCATCGTAGGCTGCCCTCTGCTCCAAGTGTGTGTGCACTTGGATGGGTTAAAAGCAGAGAACACGTTTCACTGCTGGTTTTACTCTGTATAATTGTGTGTGACAAATACAAAAATCTTCTTCTTCTTCTTCTTGAGGAAATACTCTCGAAAGTGAGGTTGTCAAATATATATAACCATAGCCTAGTAATTTGGTGTTTAAATCAGTTTAAAATGAGCTGCTAACCTGTACAACAAAATCTAAGAAACACTTTATGCACACATAAGAAAGAATGATGGAAAGATGGTGTGAGCACATACCAACACACTCGCTAAGAGTGATCTGTCTGGCTACTGTTCTCTGAACCAGGAAAGGTAGTCCAGAGCCACTACCAGATGTACAGGAATGATCCAACAGATCCTGAGAGAGAAAGACAAAAGATAAAGAAATATACAGATGCACATTAACTCTAGTACAGCTACATTTGTTCATTTGGACCCTGCAATACGCACATTTATACACTAGAGAGCACTCAATAAACAGCCACATTCCAATATGAGGAAAAAATGCCCAAACCACTAGAACCATAATAACCATATGTTTTCATAATGGAAAGAGACATTTAGAGAGCAGAACTGCAAAACACCGGGAATAATTACTGCCCAATCCTAAAAAAATGCAGTAGCTTCAGATCTAACCACCCTTCAGGTCCTTAGAATCACTGTCTGAACACATTAATCAACAATTTTTGTGTATAATAACGTGTCATTCCCAGCACTGGCACAGACTTTTAATTATTCTCAGGCAAACATTAGAACGCTGAATATTTGCTTTGGTTGACAAGCACTCCACAGAGATCCTTGAAAATAGCTTGAAAAAGATCCAACAACAGCAACTAAAGAGCCAGCTCGGCAAAGACACATCACGATATACAAACTCACCAAAATCCTGCAACTGTTCTGCAGAATTGTTTTTAAACCGAGATAAATGCTGTGGTTTCTGACATGGTGTGTTTGTTAGTTTCATAAAAAAATGTATCATATGTCAGCATAAACAAAATCTTGTTGGTATTACAAACCATTCAAAACACAAAAAGTGGATTCCAGATGTTAAATTGCTGTAAATATTTGCATGGATTTATGAGATATTTAATCGATTAATCAGCTAAAAACAATTTGTTAAAAATAGGGATGTCAATGTTCAATCTTTTCCATGATCGATCGTCACTTAAATTAACAATCAATTAATCATTAACATTAATACTGTGAAATGTAAGAGTAACCAGTAGGCAAAGCTGTTATAGAAAAAATGGGTCTGCATGCAAATGTTACTTCTGAATGCGTTTGATCACGTTTGACGTACTTAAAGCTTGGCTTTATGTTATTTTGCCGGTTGGCATAGTTCCAGGAATTTTATATATTTATTGTTCTTTTCCCAAGTTCTGCTGTTACCCTTAATTTAAGTTATTTTACGCGTTCTTTTATCGTTTTGCATCTCTTACTGTGGTAAACATGCAGGGGGAAATGAAAGATTTTGTGGCCATGAATTAAGGATTCGTTTCTATGACTTAATGTGTTCCCTTATTTTAGTTAAAGGGGACCTACTATGCAAACATCACTTTTATAAGGTGTTTGAACTGTTGTGTGGCCGCAGTGTGTAAAAACAACCAGCCTATGATGGTAAAAATCCACCCACTAATTTTTTTTAATAATCTACAAAAATCATAAACAGTCTCTCAGAACGAGCAGTTTCAGATTCTCTCTCTGTTCACGTCACCGAGGGGGAAAAGTCCCACCCATTTGTGACGCTGCCCTATAAGCATAGACACAGCCCTGAGTGAGAAGCAGCGGTCCGCCTCCGCCATTACTGATTACTTGCTGTAGCTGCTGGAGATATACAATGTCAGTGCCAAAGAGGCATTTCAAGTGTTGTGTTTTGGGATGCACTAACGAGCATAGGAGTCTCCATAGACTCCCTCCAACTGAGCTGCTGAGGACACTGCGGTTAAGTTTAATTGTCTAATGAAATGTCCCGGAAAAAAACGGTAAAGTCCCCAATACCTGTAGGGAGCAATACCAATGCTTCGTGCGCGAACGTCAGCTCCAGACAAAGTAAGTACCACGCGTTTGTTTTCAAAATTGCCCTTCTGAAAGAGCTTCGTGGCACTCTGCAAGGCTAATGATGCTAAAGCTACCATTGTCTCTGTCGGTTGTCCCTGGTGCGGTCTTCATGAATGATCGTGAATAGGAATGTGGTAGTTAAAAGATGCATAAGAAAGCAATGGGAGTCGATCGCTTCAGTTTGTTGAGCTCATAATCACGAGTGGGACATGCCATGCACCATGAGACCAGCTATGTTGTTATTTTTAATCGCGCTGTGCTCCCTGTCTGTGTAATTAATAGAGGCAAATTTATTATGCACAGTACAATCAGATGACTGACTTTTAAACAGAGTACATTTTCTGTAAAGATAACAGGCTTGTACTAATTGTGGAATGTTTATTTTGTAAAGGCTAACACTGCTAATGCAGGAGCTTGAGCTCTTGAAGCTTCGCCCTCTTCACCGGGAGCACCAGCTCATTTGCATTAAAGCAACATACTCAAATACAGCGCGTTTTGGCTCATACCCTAAAAGTGGCAATTTTAACAAGCTATAAAAATTATCTGTCAAGTATTTTGAGCTAAAACTTCACACACACTCTGGGGATATCCGATGTTTATTTTAATAGTAATAATTATCATACTAGGTCCACTTTAAATCATGGGTTTTCTAGGGAACACATTAATGAAACATAGACAGTGCCCATAAATTATTAAGTCGAACGTAGAAACGAATTAAATTAAGAATTATAGCTTATGTATAGCTGAGACCTGTCCTGCTCGCAGTGTTGCCAACTTAGCAACCTTGTCACTAGATTTAGCGACTTTTCAGACCCCCCTAGCGACTTTTTTCTAAAAAAGCGGCGAGCGTCAAATCTAGCGACTTCTTGGACAAAGTCTCAGTCTCTTTGACTGCGAGTCTCTCACTGGCACTACCGCATGAGAGCAAGATCTTGCTTTCACAGCGTGCACACACCTCCCTCTCGCTCGCTTTCTGCTCTGTTCAGCAAGCGGCAGAGAGGAGCAGCACTTTCAGTTAAAATAGATGATGTTGCTTCTCTAATTTTACATGCAAATATAGCCGAAAACATGGCATAGGAATTGTCTTTGCTTATGTTATGTGTATTAGATTTTTTAGCAGATTAACATCTTGGAAGGGAGAGCTGGTTATGTAGTCTTAAAGGGCCACATTTCAGTCACTATTTCATATTAATCCCATTGACTGACAACAGAAACAGTAAATTATATAAATGAAAACAGTTGTATTGAGAATTTGGCTAAATTACAATACAGTATGTGTGCACAGAGAGGCAAACAAATGTAAAAGGCAATATGACCCGATGACGTCATGAATATGCAAATTATCGACATTTAGCGACTTTTCAAACTGGCTTTAGCTACTTTCCATTGAAAAAAGTTGGAAGCACTGCCTGCTTGTGTCCCACATCCCTGTCAAAGAGCAGAGTATGAAACACTTACATCTGGGGAAAATATGACAGTTACTATATTTCAATACAAAGCATTTAATGTCTTTAAGATTTTAAAGTTTGTCACTAAAGGTAATTTGTCTTGCTGTTTTTTGCCATAGATTCAGCCCCGGTTTTGCGATGAGGGCACGCACCCCAAAGCTTAAACCATGATGATTTTTCATTATTTTACACAATTACCGAATAACTTGACACCTAGAGAAATGTACTAATAAAAGTTATTATATGTGATTCCTATTTTTTGGGGGCGTTAACACTAGAGCTATTTATGTAGTCTTTAAAGGCAGCGCAAGCATGTTCACCCAAACTAAATTTCATATTTATTCCTCACCACCTGTGAATGATCTCTTTAGCAAACAAGTAATTATATAAAAAAATATTTATTGGTTGACAAATTGAATAATTATTGCCGAAGGCAACAAAATGAAAAGGGCCATAGCCGAACACATGAAAATGCTATTTCGACACCCCAGCCACTTTTTTTCATTACGTTTACTATTTTTCAATTGATAAATTGGCAAAGCCAAAATGTGCTTTTTACTGTTTTTTTCCTTTTCAAATAAATAAGAAAATTACAAAACAAATAAAAAATATTTACTTAACACTAACACATTTTTAACATTCTAGCAGACATTATACCAACAAAGCACAATTTAACTTAACATTAATAAGTTAGTAAAATAATATTTTTAGGCCATTTTTGAAACCCCTTTCTTGAATCAGGTATTTTTTTTACTGTACACATAAATTCAGCCATGCTGAGCAGAAGAGACTTCTTTTAAAAAAGAATATATTACAGACCCCAATTTGAACACTGTGTGAATAAAATGTATTAATAGAGCTGTTGTAGGGTAATTATTATTTTCATTATTATTGTCTTACCTTTTTTATTTTATTCTACAGAACAACAATACAATTACAATAATAATATTTAAGAATGTTGTTGGAGTTGTTGCTTTTTCTTAGCTTTTATTTTGGCAGAAACCCGCAGGAAGATCTCAGTGATTTCTTCCGGTGGCGCTGCTGAGTTCAGTCGCCTGTGAATTAGCTCCGCTCAGAATTGTGCTTTTATGTGTTTTTTTTACCTATTTTTACTTCTCTTTATACGTGTATCGACTGCAATGATTATGTACGACAAAAGAACACTTTTGGATATTGGACAGCGCTACACTAACCTGATTCAGGACACTTTGTCCACGGACCCAGCGTGGCCATTGGAGATACTTCGGAACACAGAGTTGAACAATGACCACCTGAATAACTGCAGGAGGCGAAAGAAACACCACGGGAGACGTGCTGGAATCCGCAACAGACTGAGGGAAACTACCGAGTATTCTGCTCGCTAATGTCCAATCCTTGGAGAATAAGATGGATGATCTTAGAGCCAGGGTAAGTTTCCAACGAGATATTAGGGATTGTAACATCCTTTGTTTGACCGAAACATGGCTCACGCCGACGGTCCCGGACACCGCTGTAACGCCGTCTGATAACTTTTCTGTTTTACGGATGGACAGAACAGCCGAGGCCGGAAAAAACAAAGGTGGTGGGGTGTGTTTCATGATTAACAAGAAATGGTGTGACCCCAGAAATATCTCCATTCTGTCGTGCTCCTGCTCGCCTCATCTAGAACATCTCTCCATTATCTGCCGCCCATTCTATCTGCCCCGGGAATTTTCATCAATCGTCATTACTGCAGTCTACATTCCACCACAGGCGGACACTAGCTTGGCTTTGTCCAATCTCCATGATGTGCTCAGCGGATATAACAACAAACATCCTGACGCTGCCTTCATCATCGCCGGGGACTTTAACAAAGCCAACCTCAAGAAGGTCATGCCGAACTTTCATCAGCATATATCCTGTCCAACCAGAGGACTGAATACACTCGATCATTGCTACACTCCGCTCAAAAATGCCTACAAAGCCCACTCACTGCGGGCTTTTGGCAAATCGGACCATGCCACCATTTTCCTCACACCGGAATACATACAAAGGATCGTTCAGGAACCGCCGGTGGAGAGGGAAGTGACGCACTGGTCCTCCCACTCTGAAGCTAAGCTACAGGCGTCTCTTGATGACGTCGACTGGGACATGTTCCGGGCGAGTTCATCTGACGTCAGCGAATTCACGGATGTAGCATTAAGCTTTGTCAACACGCTAACCGAACAGGCCACTGAAACGGTAACAATAAGGACATTCTCAAATCAGAAACCGTGGGTGGACAGAACAATCCGTGATGCGGTTAACCATCGAACTGCCGCATACAACGCCGGTATTTTGTCAGGAAACATGAGTGAGTACAAGGCATCGTGCTACACTCTCCGACGGGCAGTAAGAGCCGCTAAACGCCGGTACAGGGAGATAATTGAGTCACATTTCCAGCTCAATGGCTCTCGATGCATGTGGCAGGGACTGAAGACCATATGTTCCTCTGGAAAGAACTCCTCCACAGAGGTGAGAGCAGATCCGTTGCTGGCCAAAGAGCTAAACACCTTCTACGGCCGCTTTGAATGCAATGGCGGCGGTGCAACTCTGCCGATCAGCACGTCAGGAAGCAGCAGACAGAGCAGCGATCATGTATTCACCCTGTCGGAGGACGAGGTTCGGAGGGAACTAAGGAGAGTGAACGTCAGGAAAGCAGCAGGACCTGATGGGATTACTGGCCGCGATCTGAGGTCCTGTGCTGATCAGCTGGTTTGTTTACATCCATATTTAATGAGTCCTTTGCTACCTCTGTTGTTCCCACCTCCTTTAAAAAAATCTGTCATAATCCCTGTGCCTAAGAACAGTAAACCCTCTTGCCTGAATGACTATCGTCCAGTTGCCCTCACATCGACAATCATGGTTTTTGAGAGACTTTTTAAGAAACACATTTGCTCCTCCATTCCTGTTACTTTGGACCCTCTTCAGTTTGCCTATCGGCCAAATAGGTCTACTGATGATGCCATCTCCCAGGTCCTGCACTCCTCCCTCACACACATTGACAGCAAAAATGGCAACTATGTCAGGCTGCTATTCATTGACTATAGCTCAGCGTTCAACACTATAGTCCCCACCAAACTAGCTGTCAAACTCTCAGACCTCGGCCTAAACATTTCACTCTGTGACTGGATTCAAGATTTCCTCACCGCCAGACCACAAGTGGTGAAATTCGGCCAGTTCACCTCCAACTCCATCACCCTGAACATAGCAGCCCCACAGGGCTGTGTCCTGAGCCCCCTGCTCTACTCTCTATACACCCACGACTGCGTGTCCACTCACAGCTCCCCTTCTATCATTAAATTTGCTGATGATACTGTGGTTCTGGGCCTCATTAACGACAATGATGAGGCCGCATACTTGGATGAGGTGGAGAGACTCACATCATGGTGCCAGGACAACTGTCTCTGAACGTGAGCAAAACTGAAGAGCTGATCGTGGACTTCAGGAAGAGACAGCAGCGGCCCTACACCCCTCTTATGATCAGTGGGACCCCTGTGGAGAGGGTGAGTAGCTTCACTGTACCATCTGCGACAGCTGAGGAAATTCAGGGTCTCACCAACAATCCTGAAAACTTTCTACTCAGGGGCCATAGAAAGTGTATTGACTCAATTCCTCAAACCAGGACTGCAAAGCTATGCAGAGAGTCGTGCGCTTAGCTGAGCGCATCTCAGGGTCTGCTCTCCCCTCTCTGCAGTAAATCTACTTCAAACGCTGTAAAAGCAGGGCTGCTAAAGTCCTCAAAGACTCAACTCACCCCGGTAACCATCTTTTCTGTTTATGCACATCTGGCAAGCGCTTCAGGAGCATGCATGACAAAATGAGAGCTGACATGTATTCCCTTCAGGCCATCAGGCTCTTAAGGAAGTGAACCGTTTCATAAAGCACTGTACAGGACCTGATATTACTGTAAAACATTCATCTTCTGATCATCCGTATTGTTACATGTATATACCGTAAAGCCCTTTGCACCTCTTTGTTCACACCCTCCTTTATAAAAATCTTATTAATCCCAATGAATGTTTTTGCACACGTTAACCTTTGTTTTGCACTTTTGATCATGCACATTTTACTCTTTAGTTTCCCTTTTCACTCGACAATATGGTTTTTGAGAGACTTTTATATATTTTTATAATATATTTTGCACTGCCATGCCTGATTTGGTTACATTTCACTTCTGATTATACGGCCTGTATAATAGGTTACTATGTGCATCTCCAGTAAACCTTGCCTCTTTTCTTTGTGACAACAGATTGTACTACAAATATTCTTATTATGAATTTGGGAAGATGTTTGTTGCACGTACCGCATTGCCACATGCCTTTAAAAAAAGTTTATACAAATGTTACTGAGCAACTGACCAGTAACAGTGTTTTAGCTCTTTAGACTTTAAACCCTGGCGCTGCGAGCTGGTGTCAAGATTTTGAAGCAAAACGAAGTGTATAAATCCATAATAAAAAGTTCTCAACATGGCTCTGGGGGGTTAATAAAATCCTTCTGAAGTAGGGCTGTGCAATCAATCGCATGCGATTCTCATGTGCATCTCGTCAGTAAAGCCGGCTCCGTGATTGGTGGTAAATATCAGACTTCGTACTTCCGCTCACAGTCCCCTTCTTATCATTAAAGCTGATTATCTGGGTTCCGGGCCTCCAAAACGAACAAGGGATTGAGGCCCGGCATAACTTGGATGAGGTAGGAAATAG